>CANJKZ010000197.1:4062500-4277759 GCA_947471745.1 Closterium sp. Naga37s-1
TCCCACGTTAGTAGCGCTACTAACGACGCGCTCCTTTCCTACTACCGTACTAGCCAAGCCTTCGGTCGAGACGCGTGCTAGGAATCAGTTGCGGCGACGGCTAGTGTCACATGCGAATCGCCTCTTGCGTCGCACGCTAGTCACTTGTTCCGTCGCGCATACTTGTTGCTTTCTGTTTTCCCGCGTCCTCACCGCATCCCAGCCCTTTCCTACTACTAGCCAAGCCTTCGGTCGAGACGCGTGCTAGGAATCAGTTGCGGCGACGGCTAGTGTCACATGCGAATCGTCTGTTGCGTCGCACGCTGGTCACTCGTTCCGTCGCGCATAGTTCAACAAGTTGCTTTTCCGTTTTCCCGCGTCCTCACCGCCGCGGTGCCTCCTCACTGCTCTCTCGTATCAAATCCGCCACCACTACCGTCGGACGGTTGTTCCTAGTTCGGTCGACGTTGCTAGGACCGAAAGGATCAACTGGATGGAGTATCATTCGCGTCTGCTCTCTCGTAGCCCTTTCCACGCTCGCACGGAGCAAAACGGGAACGAAATTGCCAACCGTGCGCGAATATCACGCGTAACGCCTGTAGTTAACGCTACGATCTGCGGTGCTTTATTCCGCAGGTGCGCGCTGCCCTTTCCTGCACAAGGAATTTCCACTCACTTTTCAGATTATCCCTAACTGACTCACTGATTGCATCTTCTCTCGTTTTTCGTACCACGCGTGCCGCACTAACTACTTGTCTCTCTGATCGCCGAGCAACGTCAAAAGCGACGTTTCTGACCTGGTTTAACGGAAATCGTACGTTTCATATAGATTTCCCATCTCGCACTGCTTCATTGACTTATGTGAAGTCTTTTCTGCTACTCTCCCGTCCTGCTTTCTTGCCTTGTCGAAGCCACATCCGTTCCTTTCCCCCGCCCCTTAGCTGCAGAGTGACGATATGGGACTCTGATATTCACCTTGACGGATTAGAAGCCTAACTACTGCAATTACGGCCTCGTCATTGCTACCGCGCTGCGACGTACTCAACTTGAGCACAAAACGAGCTGTTCAACTTTCACATAAAACTGTACCGCGGCTCAAGGGACCCCGGCTATCAGAAACCCCGTAATCCTTGCACCGACGGATCAAATCAGGTATTGCCTTGCGCTTATACCTCCCTGTGCGCTACCTCACAACTGTTTCTCGCCTTTGCGCCTATACCTCTCTGTACCCATGCCATCACCCTATAATTCAGTTCTCCTAGCTTCCAGCACTCACCCTATCCCGCACAGCACCTACCTCCCCACCAGCATCAGCGCGGCAGGCGGAGGGCGTGCAACCCAAACACGGGTGGCGGTGCGCGAGCAGCAGCGCGACAGGCGCGCCTGAAACGAGGTTTTCCAGGTGCGTTGGTTTCGAATCACCGTGCGTTGGTTTCTTGGTGCGTGACGATTCGCTGTCTCGCTGCGACAGCTTCAAGCTCTCAGCGTGCATCTCTTGAAGCTACACTGTAGCTTCAGCGGTTGTGTATGGTACTATATTGACTCATGCTGTTTCGTTTTGTGTGTATACGTGGTTGGTTTGTTCAGGAGGCTGGTAACCACGTGGCTCTCGTCGACGGCGAAGCTGACGACACCCTCGACTCGAAAAGTGCTGCAATGCGATGCGATGCGATGCGATGCGATGCGATGCGATGATGCATACTCGCGGACACCCGGCTGCTACCTACACCGATATCACTTGTCCTGTTCCGCACGCAGGTGAGCCTTTTGACGCTTCCGATCATGTGCCAGGATCGCCTGCACTGCTCGTGCTACTCAAATTGCTTTCCACTTTCATCTCTGCTCTGCTCCCCCTTTCCGCTCTTTCCTGGCGATACACACCCATTCTCCAATCCTTTTCCGATGCACTCAGGCCTCTCTCCTCTTCTCCTCCAGTGCTCCTCCCTCTCTTTCTTTGCGCAGGTGCTATTGTCTCTGGTGCCAGCCACGAAGATATTCTGATGCGATGAAAAAGATAGAATAATAGAAATCATTAGGGTGTTTTGATATGTATGCTTGTATGTAACATCCCATATGAGATAGTCTGGCCAGGTCCGTCCTGGCCAGGCTTGGGGAGGTCGGGTCGGTTCGGCCTAGGTCGGGGGGGGGGGGGGGGGGGGGGGGGGGGTTGGATTGGGCCAGCCCTGAGCACAGCAACAGAGAAAGCAGAAACAGCAACAGGAAACAGGAAACAGAAATCAGAGAACACAGAAACAGGAACAGAACAGAAACTCACAAAAACAGAACAGGAAAGATGAAATTGAAGCAGAAACAAAAAAGAAAACAGAACACAGAATACAGAACACAGAATACAGAATACAGAACACCGAACACCGAATACATGTTGTTTTCCGGGCATCCCAGCGATTTGGTGTGATTCCATGGGCTGTGAGGGGGGTTGGGAGGGGCTGTGAGGGGCGATTTGAGGGGTTGGGAGGGGCTGTGAGGGGAGTTGGGGGGTAGGGGGGCCTTAGGGGGGCCTTAGGGGGTTTTCCTCCACTATTTCATGTATCTATTGTTTGTTTCTTATATTGGAAAATTAATCAAAACATTTTGCCGCAAGACTGCTGCTTTCGTCCTGCCCATACTCAAAAACACCCTTCCTTCCCTCCTGCACCCGTCCGCCTGCCCTCCACTCTCCCTTCAAGGTGTAGGGTTTAAGGGGGAGAGGGGAGGTGGAGAGGAGGATGGTTTCAGAGAAGGCGGGGTTTTGCGCGGAAGGGTGTTTGCGGTGCTGACGTGGACGAGAGTGGCCGTACACATGGTGACGTTAGGGGCGGTGAGGATGGAGGTGGCGTCAGCAGAGATGGCATGCAGGCGAGGGAGCCAATAGGCGAGAGGGGGCGCGGGGGACGGCGGAAGCGGGTGGGCGAGGGAAAGAGGGGGAATACGGGGGTTGATGGAGAGGTGGATGGGGAGGAGGGTGAAGAGGAAGGGGAGGAGGGTGAAGAGGATGGAGAGGAGGGAGGAGGAGAGGAAGAGGGGGAGGTGGAAGAGGAAGGGGAGATGGATGTTAGTGGTGAAGGGAACGCGGAGGAGGAAGAGGGGAGGGAGGAGAAAGCAGAGGACGGAGGAACAGAGGAGGACGATGCAGAAGCAACTGCACTGCTCGCCAAAGCTGACGTGTCCCTTTCTGCCACTGCCACGTGTGACTCCTTTGCTGACCTGGCACTGGCGCCGTGGCTGGTCGCCACGTGTCATGAGATGGGTCTGCGCCATCCCACCCCAGTGCAGTGTGCGTGCATCCCCCCCGTCGTTGCGGGGAGCAACGTCATTGGGGTGGCGCAAACGGGAAGTGGCAAGACTGCTGCTTTCGCCCTGCCCATTCTCCAGGTAATGTTCTTCACTCTGAAACCCCAGGCCTTAAACCCTGAGCCTCACTGCAGTGTGCGTGCATCCCCCCTGTCGTTGCGGGTAGCAACGTGATCGGGGTGGCTCAGACAGGATTCGGCAAGACTGCCGCCTTCGCCGATTCTCCAGGTGGGCTCCTCAACCTTAAACCCTAGGCCCCGAACCCGAAGGCCCAGTGCAGTGTGCATGCATCCCCCCTGTCATCGCTGGCAGCAACGTGATTGGTGTGGCTCAGACCGCCAGTGGGGAAATGGCTGCCTTCGCCCTGCCAATTCTTCAAGTGAGTACTTCAGTCTAAAACCCGAACCGTAAGCTTCAAACCCTGAGTCCCAGTGCAGTGTGAGTGCATCCCCCCTGTCATCACGGGTAGCAACGTGATTGGCTTGGGCCAGACGGGAAGCGGCAGGACTGCTGCTTTCGCCTGCTCGACCGCGGCTTTGAGGAGGAGATAGCGGCTACGTTCCCCTCCCCCCCTGCTCCCTGCCGCCCTGCCCATCCGTATCTCATTCCCGCTCCTGCTCTCTCTCCTCCTCGCAGTTCCTTGTCCTGGACGAGGCCGATCGCCTGCTCGACCGCGGCTTTGAGGAGGAGATAGGGGCGATTCTGGGAAGGATGCCGAAAGAGAGGCAGACGCTGCTCTTCTCCGCCACTTTCACCGCCAACCTGCACGCCTTGAAGGTGTGTGGTGGTAGCATGGGTATTGCATGGGTGGGTGTTGCATGGGTGGGTGTTGCATGGGTGGGTGTTGCATGGGTGGGTGTTGCATGGGTGGGTGTTGCATGGGTGGGTGTTGCATGGGTGGGTGTTGCATGGGTGGGTGTTGCATGGGTGGGTGTTGCATGGGTGGGTGTTGCATGGGTATTGCATGTGCGCCTTGCACTTCGTCTTCACCAGGGAGAGGCACTCGCTGCTCTTCTCTGCCACTTTCACCGCCAACCTGCACGCCTTGAAGGTGTGTGACAAGCCAAGGACGACGGTGGGCGTTGCATGTGCTCATTGCATTGCGCCTTCCGTTGCATGGGTTATCAGGAGGCTCTAAGTGCTCCGTTGCATGGGTTATCAGGAGGCTCTAAGTGCTCCGTTGCATGGGTTATATGGAGGCTCTAAGTGCTCCGTGCAAGACGTCTACCTCTCCCACCTCCTCCCCCCCTGCATGCTGTTGACCCATCCCCTGCCTTGTTTCCTATCTTCCCTCTTTCCCATACCGGCAGGCTATGAGCAAGACCAAGAAGCTGTTTCACTTTGAGGCTACCGGCAGGCTACAAGAGCAAGAGCAAGGCCTACGAGGCTTTAAGACAGTCGAGGCACTGGACCAGACGTACCTCTTCCTGCCCTCCAACGTTGGAGATGTGTACCTCTGCCGCCTCCTGTTAACCCATCATCCCACCCCATGCCCCATACCCTATGCTATTTGCCCCATTTTCTGTGCACTGTACCCCATTCATACACACACAGGCGATGAGCAAGACCAAGAAGCTGTTTCACTTTGAGGCGTACGAGGGCTTTAAGACAGTGGAAGCATTAGATCAGACGTACCTCTTCCTCCCCTCCAACGTGCGAGACGTGTACCTCTGCCGCCTCCTCTCCCGCCTCCTCCCCTCCCTCCAAACCATCCTCCCCCCCGCGCCGCCCCCCTCCGCCTCTGCTGCCGCCCGCCCACCCGTGCGCTCCGTGATCGTGTTCACGTCGTCCTGCCAGTAAGTGAAAACGCTCTTTACATTATGATGCAGAAACATATGTTCGGATGTGGTGCCTCACTCCTTCCCCTCCCCCCCGCACCGCCCCCCTCCTCATCTGCTGCTGCCCGTCCGCCCGTGCGGTCGGTTATCGTGTTCATCTCGTCGTGCCAGTAAGCAAACTCAAACTGGGAATTGTGATGCGGTAGCAGGTGTTTTGAAAGGGTGCTTCCCCTTCCCCGCCTCTGCTGCTGCACGCCCACAATGTGTGCTGTGATCGTGGTGGCCCTTGTCCCACTCGCCACTGCCTAGGCCCAATGTCTCCTACTCCTGCCTATGTTTTGGAGTTTTGGACGTCTCTAGTCTCCGTTTGTTTCTCTCCTCCTGCCAATCAGCCTTCCGGCATTTCCGTGGTTTTTTTATTTCGGAAAGATCTGAGCCCAAAGTCTCTTCCATCGGTTCATGCCCATCGGTTCATGCCTCGGGTTTCCTGTCCCCCTCTTCCCCGCCTCGCTCTCTCCATTCTCGCCTTCCCAGATCCTGCCAGGCCGTCAGTGCACTGCCCTCCTCCCCCAGTGCATGTCTTGGCATACCTGCAGCGCTTCAAGGCCCCTCAACGCTCTGCTTCGTCCTCTTTTCTCCTCCTCTCACCCAATCCCCATGTGCCAGGTCCTGCCAGGCAGTGAGCGCACTGCTGGACGAAGTGGGTCTCTCCAACGCGCCTCTCCACGCCCTGCTCCCCCAGTGCAAGCGCTCAGCCGCTCTGCACCGCTTCAAGGCGTCTCAACACTCTGCCTCTCCCTCTTTTCTTCCTGTTCCCCCTCCTCCCTGGTTCAGATCCTGTCAGGCCGTCAGCGCACTGCTGGACGAAGTGGGTCTCTCCAACGCGCCTCTCCACGCGCTGCTGCCCCAGCGCAAGCGCTCGGCCGCCTTGCACCGCTTCAAGGCGTCCCAAGTGCCCATCCTGGTGGCCACAGACGTCGCCAGCAGAGGGCTTGACATTCCGACTGTGGATTTGGTGATTAACTACGACATCCCCAGGTGAGCTTCGGGCATCCTGTGCGTACCCACATCAGTGTGATTCAAGGCGTCGAGAGTGCCCATCTTGGGCCACTGATGTCGCCAGCAGAGGGCTGGATATTCCGACTGTGGATTTGGTGATCAACTACGACATCACCAGGTGAGCAATGGGCACTGCACTGCTGTGTATGTCTGAAGGCTGAACAGCTTGTTCGTTTTGGTGGCCACTGAGGTTGCCAGCAAAGGGCTCGACATCTCCACCCACACTGGACCTGTTGTTGATCAACTACGACATCCTCAGGCGAGGCGACTATTGAGGCGCCTCAGAACTCATTCATTTTTATGCGTCTCAAAACTCTTCCACAGTCGAGTCGACCTGGTGAATAACGACACCCCCAGGTGAGTCCGCTCATTCCCATGGAATGGTCGACCTGGGCATCCTCCATTGTCACCCCTTTCCACCTCTCTACATCCCACAGCACATGAACACGAACTCGCTTCACATGTGCAAGGCGCTTAAACAAACTTCTTACCACCACCACCCCACCCAGCCGCACCCCTCAGGTTTGCCCGGGACTATGTTTACAGTGTGGGTGGGGCTAACGGCCAGAGCAGGGAGGGGATATGTGAGACAGTTGAAGACAGGGAAGGGGGGGCAAAGACAGGGCCTTGGTCTTTCAATCTCCGCTCCTACTCGCCCATCCCCTACCCTGTCCCACCTCCCTCACCTCACCCACCCCACGCCCAGGTTCACACGGGGCTATGTGCACAAGGTCGGGCGAACGGCCCGAGCAGGGAGGGGATGTGTGAGGCGCACCTTAAACCCAAGTGAAACTCCTCACCTCTCACCCTACCCTCTCCACACCTACGCCCCCCAGGTTCACACGGGACTATGTGCACAGGGTGGGACGAACGGCCAGAGCAGGGAGGGGATGTGTGAGATGCTTGAAGAAAGACCTTACCCCTCTCACCCTACCCTGTCACCCCACCCCCCACCCCACCCTTCAGGTTCACACGGGACAATGTGCACCGGGTGGGGCGAACAGCCAGAGCAGGGAGGGGATGTGTGAGGCACTTGAAGAAAGACCTTACCCCTCTCACCCCTACCCTGTCCCACCTATCCCCACACCAACCCAGGTTCACAAGGGACTATGTACACAGGGTGGGGCGAACAGCCAGAGCAGGGAGTGCCTTTTTAGGGTCCCTGAAAACACTCTGCACCCCCCACCCTATCGTATCTGCCCACCCCCTCAGGTTCACACGGGACTATGTGCACAGGGTGGGGCGAACGGCCAGAGCAGGGAGGGGATGTGTGAGATGCTTGAAGAAACTCCTTACCCCTCTCACCCCTACCCTGTCCCAACTATCCCAACCCCTGACAGGTTCACGCGGGACTATGTGCACAAGGGGTGGCGAACGGCGAGAGTAGGGAGGGGTGGGCGAGAGGCGAGTGCGTTGTTGTTCTTTCGCCCTTTTGCTTGGCTCTTCTATCCACTCATTCTCCCTACCGTGTCCCACCCACACATGCAACCCCTCAGGTTCACATGGGACTATGTGCACAAGGGGTGGCGAACGGCCAGAGTAGGGAGGGGTGGGCGAGAGGCGAGTGCGTTGTTGTTCTTTCGCCCTTTTGCTTGGCTCTTCTATCCACTCATTCTCCCTACCGTGTCCCACCCGCACATGCAACCCCTCAGGTTCACCCGGGACTATGTGCATCGGGTGGGGCGAACAGCCCGAGCAGGGAGGGGCGGGCGAGCCATCAGCCTGGTGACACAGGTGAGAGTGACTGTAACGAATGATGAGGGTGCTGTGAGTATTGTCTGTGTGGGAGCAGTGACTTTGTTCAGTGTGGTGCTGTGAGCGCCATGTGAGGTTCAAGCGGTAGTTGGGACGACAGCAACCGCAAGAGATGCAGGGGGGCGTTAGAACCCGCGTTAGAATCCGGCCTGCTTTTTAGCACTGCATGCATGCTGCCTGCTCCCTTCCCCCTTCCCCACCTCCCTCTCTTCCCCCTCTTTCCCATGGCAGTACGACGTGCATCTGGTGCACAGCATTGAGAAGCTCATTAGTAAACCTCTCTTGTGTCCCATGTCCCTTCATGCATGCTACCTCCCTCCCTGCTACTCTCCCCCTCCCTTCCCATAGCAATACGACGTGCGTCTGAGGCACAGCATGGAACCTCATTGGCCTCTCTTGTGTCCCTTGCCCCTTCATGCATGTTGCCTCTGCCTTTCCCCCTCTCCCCTTCCCCACCTCCCCCCCTTCCCCCCACAGTATGACGTGCATCTGGTGCACAGCATAGAGAAGCTAATTGGCCGACAGCTGGCGGAGTGCACTGATGTGACTGAAGGCGATGTGCTTAAATGCATCAGCAAGGTGAGAGAAAGGAGCGTGATTAGAGGACATGTGCTTTAATTGCATCAAGCTGAGTGGAAGGAGTGTGACTGAAGGCGATGTGCTTAAATGCATCAGCAAGGTGAGCGAAGGGGGTATGACAGCCTGAGCAAGGGGAGGCAGCCACCATGCCATTTCTCTCTGCTCCTCTTGCCTGTCAGTTTGTGCGTGCCTGCTTGCATGCCTTTCTCTTGCTGCTTTCGTTGTTCTTGAAACAAATATCACTTGTTGCTCTTTCTCCTCCAGCTTTGCAAGGCTCGTAAAGTGGTGCCGGTGTAAAGGGTCTTAACTCACCTCGCTTCCTTTCCTTCCCCAGGTGTTCAAGGCGAGGAGAGCAGCACTGCTGAAGGTGTCAGAGAGTGGGTTTGAGGAGCGGGCCAAGCAGAGGGCGGAGCAGAAGAGGAAGATACGGGAGGAGCGGAGGGAGAGAGAGGAGGGTGAGAAAGGGAAGAAAGGCAAGTGAGGGGAGGTGCTTGAGGGGAGAGCAGCTCTGTTGAAGGTGTCGGAGAGTTGGTTTGAGGGGCGGGCCGAGCAGAGGGCCGAGCAGAAGCGGAAGACTAGGGAGGAGCCGAGGGAACGACGAGGGGATTGAGAAAGGCAAAGGAGCGGAGATGGATTTGAGGAGATAATAGCTAATTTAAAATGGAGGGTTCAAGGAGAGGGAAAAGCAGATGGCGGAGGCGAGGAGCATTGGAAAGGAAGGTGTATGATTTACATTGGATGGATCTGCTATTCTCGAGAAGGGTGTGATCGTCAGGCCAGGCTGTAATGTGCAGGTTGAGTTTTGCTACCAGCATTGTTTTAGTGTACCGTACCGCAATTGCACAGTACTTTGTGTAATATGAAACATGTAGCGTGTTCTGCTGCAATCATTACAAGCATTTTCATTATACAAACCAGTATAGAGGCTTTACGATACGGAACAGTATAGAGGACACGAATCAGTCGTGTTACGTGTAACATTTCAAAATGGTGCTTGATGTCTCCCTCCCAAGCACATCCAGACAGACACTGCCGCCCAGTGCACCAAGATTGCCGCCCAGGCCGACCCAGATCTCCGATACACAACAAGACACGCCGTCCCAAGCACGACACAGCAGAGCAAAAACCCCGGGTGCGAAAATAACCGCAAAGCACCAGGCCTGCTCAACCACGCTAGAAAGGGATGCGCTAACACGTATAATGCTGTTGAAAGAATTCCATAAAACAATTTCGGATCCGCGAGCCAATCCGGAGAGAGCGGGAAGGAGCGCAGAAACGGGACGGAGGAGACGAAAGGAGAGAGGAGGGAGGAGGCGCGAGAGAGGAGGGAAGTGATGTGAGTGTGGAGCCAGGATGGGAGAGTAGACGGGGGTTCTGCAGGATGGGGGTTGAGGAGAACCCTCCAGAAAAGCTCCTCCCAGAAGGAGGGGAAGACGAAGACAAAGAGGATGAGGCGGATGGGGAATCCGGCTTGGGGGAGGTAGAAGGCGTCAGCCCAGGAGGCGAAGAGGTACATGAGAGGCGAGATGGCGATGATGGTGAGGAGCGTGAATCGCAGGTCGGAGAGGGTGGGGAGGGTTGTGAGCGCGCGGGATAGGCGGAGGAGGAGGAGGGAGAAGAGGGGGATAGGCGGGGTATGGTGGGGAGGGGAGGTGGAGCCATTGGTGGTGCCTGGGGGACGGGGGAAAGGAAGGGAGTGGGAAACGGGAAAAGGGGGAAGGGGGGAAGGAAAAGAAGACAAAGAAGAGGAGGGTTAGAAGGAAAGTTTCCAGCCAGGTTGGGGGAGGTAGAAGGCGTCAGCCCAGGAGGCAAAGAGGTACATGAGAGGCGAGATGGCGATGATGGTGAGGAGAGTGAATCGCAGGTCGGAGAGGGTGGGGAGGGTTGTGAGCGCGCGGGATAGGCGGAGGAGGAGGAGGGAGAAGAGGGGGATAGGCGGGGTAGGGTGGGGAGGGGAGGTGGAGCCATTGGTGGTGCCTGGGGGACGGGGGAAAGGAAGGGAGTGGGAAACGGGAAAAGGGGGAAGGGGGGAAGGGGGGAAGGAAAAGAAGACAAAGAAGAGGAGGGTTAGAAGGAAAGTTTCCAGCCAGGTTGGGGGAGGTAGAAGGCGTCAGCCCAGGAGGCAAAGAGGTACATGAGAGGCGAGATGGAGATGATGGTGAGGAGCGTGAATTGGAGGTCGGAAGGCGTGGGGATGGTTGTGAGGGCGCGGGAGAGGCGGAGGAGGAGGAGGAGGGAGAGGAGAGGGGAAGGGGGGTTGGGGTGGTGAGGCGAGGTCGAGCCGTTGGCGGTGCCTGAGGGAAGGGGGGAAAGGGAAGAATCCGGGGAAAGGAGGAATGGGGAAAAGGGAGAAGGGTAAAAGAAAAAGAGAAGAAAGAGAAGTGGGAGAAATGTTAGAAAGGTATCCAGCCGGCTTGGGGGAGGTAGAATGCGTCAGCCCAGGAGGCAAAGAGGTACATAAGGGGCGAGATGGCGATGATGGTGAGGAGCGTGAATCGCAGGTCGGAGGGCGTGGGGAGGGTTGTGAGGGCGCGGGATAGGCGGAGGAGGAGGAGGGAGAGGAGGGATAGAGGGGGGGTGGGATGGGAAGACGAGGCAGAGGCGCTGGTGGTGCCTGAGGGAATGGGGGAAAGGGAGGAATTGGGAAACGGGAAAAGAGGGGAGGGGGGAGAGGAAAAGAAGACACAAAAAAGAGGAGTTGAAAGGCGGCTTGGGGGAGGTAGAAGGAATGGGCCCGGGAGGCAGAGTTGCTGGTGGTACCTGGAGGGTGGGTGTGGAAGATCGGTAGGGAAGGGGAGTAGGAGCAGGGAAGGTGGGAGTGCAGCAGCGGAGGGTGAAATCGAGGAAACGATGTTGACACTCCATCCAAAGAGTTCCGCGTGAATGATGCACAGACAGCATCATGATTCCGCCTGTGATGTAACAGCAAGAGAGCGGTTCACCACGCCTTTTCCACTCACGACAGCATCTCCAATACAGCATCATGATGATAACCGCAAGAGAGGGAGCGGCAAATGCATCTCTCAGGGGTAGAGAGCGAGTGGCTCATGCGTCCCCTGCTCCCTCACACAACCGAACAGAGGGCTCGCGCATCTCTCTCACAGCAGAACGATTAAAACGAGAGCACAAGGAAGGTGCATGTCAAACAGTGGAGCGTATAGATGGTGACATGTCAATCCAAGATGACACGTCAGCCCATATGCGATATTTTGAAAAAGGCTGTCACGGCAACAGAGCAACAGCCCATGAGCTGGAAATGAGGAAAGAGATGGAATTTGGGATGGGAAACGGTACTGACCGAAGCTGCTGCTGCCATTATGAGCGCCATTCGCCTCCATCCCCTCTAAAAGCGGCCCCGCTTCTGCTTCTGTGCCTTGAGGTAACGAATCTGCCACCTCGCCTGCCGTCTGATTCGCCTCTCCGTTTCTGAACCCCTCCTCCCTAGGCTCGCCGTCAGATCTGAGCTCTTGCGGCTGCGGCTGGCCCTCCATTTGACCGGCTAGCCGCTTACTGGAGCGCCGCGTCGTGACCTGACGGGGATCACGGGCCAATCCCGAACTGCCAGGTAGCGACGTGGTCCCGAAGAGAAATGTTGGATGATAGCGTTTTGAATGGATATTGAACGGTTCAGAGCGGCTGAAAGCGCAGGTGAATGTGTTGGATAAGTTGTAAGAAGAGGAGGATGAGAAATCACCACGCGACAAGGCGCGAAAGCTCGTGGGAGCTGGAAATTTTGTGCGAACGTGCGATGGGCCTTTAGCCGACTCTAAGGATGCGACCCTTGTGGGTGTGTGCGATGGGAGCACGATCGGGGATTCCTCTCCTGTTGTCGGGTAGTAAAGCGGGGACGTGCTTGTGGCTTGGAATGTGCTTCTCGCTAACAATGTGTCCGTCGCGAAAGCTTTTTGGTGGTTGTGGGTGAGCTGACGCAGCAGTGAAGACGGGTTACGGAAGAATCTCGTGCATTTCTGCGAAGCGGTATTCGCGGAGCAAGGCAGTGGGAAGCGGTGCAAGCAAATGGCTCGCATTACTAGCGAATGCTAGCTCCTGCCACTGTAGCAGCGCACGAGAAAATAGTAGCTCAAGATTCTTCCAAAATAACGTGGAAAGCTAGGATAAGACCGAAAGTGGCACTACGGGACATGAGAATCCGTTTGCAATCGGACGGTCACCCGCATTTCTAGGTGTGTGAGGTTGATTCTGTTGACTCGTGTATCTGGAATTTGTGACAGGATCAGAGATACGGAGGACCGGAGGACGGCCAAGGTAGAGGCTTGCCCAAATCATACGCGATATTTATTGGGATGGGTGCGGTGTACAAGGGGGGGTTGGTATCGTCACATAAAATGAACCTCTTCGTTTCTATCGAGTCACATTAGAGAAATTACCCTCGAATGCAAATGTGCTATCATGGAGTCTGCACTTCACTCTGCCCCAGCACCCCTCCACATGCTCGTCTCTCCCTCGATTCCTCCGAGGAATCCCGTCCCGCGCGCACTCCCTCATGCATGCGAGCCGTTTCGCCCTCCTCGCCCAGCTCTCCTTGCGCAGCCCTCCCCGCGCAGTCTCCGTGGCTCCGCGCTGCTACTTCCGCGGACCAGTCCTCGTAGTAGCATGCCTGCTCGTAGGCGCACGCAGGTTGGCGCGGCAGCACGAGGGAGGACAGCGAGGGGGGTGACGCAGAGGGGTGTCGCATCATCATGGGGGAGAGCGGGAGAGAACGCAAATTCGGGTAGCAGAAGCCGCGGAGGCCATGTATGGCTGCGCGCGGAACTCACCCCTTCCGCTGGTCGCTGCGCCAGCTCGGGACTTGGCACGCGTTGTGTGCGCTCTTCGCGCACACAACGCTTTGCGCGGCTTAGCAGCGCACGCGACCCATATCCCTGGTTTCCGAAGGGAGGTGTAGGCTCCGAGGTCACCCCTATCGGCTGGATCATCTAAACACTCACACCGACACCGGGCGTCGCTAGTCCGGAGCACAGCAGGGGAAACGACGAAGGCCTAGTAGTTTCAGTCCGTCCTTAGTGAATCTGATTTACGGGGCGCCGCAAAAAGTTCTCTTCACACATCAGCCCATCCGAGAGCCCCGTTCGAGAGATGGCTAGCCTGAATTTGGCGAGGCTGGAGAGGCTGCTGGTGACGGCGGTTGTGCTGCTTGCAGCTGCCACGGGAGCTTCCGCGTCTGGTTGGCACGGGGACGATTACATTGACTATAAAGTGCGTGATGAAATCAAGTTTCCGCGTATGTAATTTCCTGCCGCGTGCAACCCATGTCAACAACTTGACTCTTTGAGCTGTTTGAACTGAATTCGTATGCACCTTTTTTAGATTTCTTTTTCCCATCACTCTTCATGCAGACTGCTACAGGTTTAGGGCTGGATACAGCTGCCACATATAAGAGGGAGGCAGCTGCACAGTCCCATTTCCTGTCCAGGATTTCATCGTATCTCACGCATCTGACTGCAGCTTTAAGCGAACTCAAGCCTTCGGTCTGCTACACTTACATTGTGGTGAGAGCCTATCCTTGTGTGAGATTATATGCATGGATGTGTGCATGTTGCACATGAATACCTGTTCTTTCAGTAACGCGTGTGAAACCAAGTCGTCGGCTGTCCAGAGTTAGTGTGCAGTGATTCTTCTGAGATTGTACAGAGGTTGAAGACGTGTGTGTGCGCGCGCGCGCGTGTGTGTGTGTGTTTTCCTACCCTCCTTCCCTGGCAACTCGCCTCTTCAGCTCATCCACGTGTATATCGCATGGGGCACCCTGGTTCTTATCCTCTGGTCCTTCTTCCCTCTTTCCCTCCGTCCCTGACCACCCATCAGCTCATCCACGTGTATCTCGCATGGAGCACCGTAGTTCTTATCCTCTGGTCGCTGGGTGTGTCGCAGTCACACGTTGTGCACTGCCTGCATCAGCATCTACTGGCAACCAGGACTGCCTTTCTCAAGCTGAAGAAACACGCGCGTGATTTTATGGTAAGGCTAGATGATTTGTTTCCTCAGATACCGCTTCCCTCTTATGCAGCATTTATCTTGCATGGAGCACCTTGATTGGCTCTTATCCTCTGGACGCTGGGAATGTTTCAGGCACACATCATTTCCTGCCTGCATCAGCATCTATTGGCAACCAGGACCACCTTGCTCGAGCTGAAAGATCGCACCCTTAATTTCATTGTAAGACCAATGCTTATGGCGTTTAGGAATGTACCTTAGCCAGTTCCACTTCATTATATATATATTATATACACATTCAAAGCCAACAGATTTGGCCAGGAGATTACGATCTCTGGTGTTTCTAGCCTAAATTCAGCTCATGCCGTGTTTCAGGCAAGTCAATGCACTTCCGTTCGCCAAGCGACCAGGTACGTTACTATTCCTTCTTTGCATCATTTGGTCATTATTGGGCAGCAGTAAGCCACTATTGTTGCTTCATCTGTCTCAGCATTTTCGGCTTTATTTTCGTATTCCTTGGCAGGCATATGGTTTCCGCTAAATCTGGCGGAAAAGTCTCAACGAGTGTGAACGTAGAGCTCCGTAGATTGTCCTGTCAGATTGAAGATCTGACGGTGGAAATGAACTCGCAGATGCGCAGCTTGATGCTGCTGCTGCAGGAAGTGCTGAGGGAGGTTGAGGCGAGTAACCTGGTAGAGAAGGGAAAGCTAAAAAAAGGGGGGAAGCTCGAGGATGGGCTGGATGGGGTGGAGAAGTTTAAGGATGGCGTGGAGGGATTGAGGAATGAGGTGGCAGGAAGGACGAGGGTGGGGGAGGAGAGGGAGAGAGCGGTGGGTAGCCTGAGGAAGGGTTTTGAGGGGTTGAAATGGGTGCAAGGGGTTAGAGCAGAATTGAAGGAAAATATGGCCCCATGGGATGAGGAGGAGTGGGAGGGGGAAGGCTGGGGTGTGGAGGGCTGGACGGTGGAGGGATGGGAGGTGGAGGGATGGTATGGGGAGGGATGGGGGGAGGGGTGTTGGCGGGAGGAGGGATGGGAGGAGGAGGGATGGGGGGAGGAGGGTTGGGAGGAGGAGGGTTGGGGGGACGAGGGATGGGGGGATGAGGGATGGGGGGAGGAGGGATGGGGGGATGAGGGACGGGGGGAGGAGGGATGGGGGTATGAGGGATGGGAGGAGGAGGGAAGGGAGGAGGAGGGATGGGGGGAGGAGGGATGGGAGGAGGAGGTATGGGAGGAG
Organism: Closterium sp. Naga37s-1; assembly: GCA_947471745.1. Taxonomy (NCBI): domain Eukaryota; kingdom Viridiplantae; phylum Streptophyta; class Zygnematophyceae; order Desmidiales; family Closteriaceae; genus Closterium; species Closterium sp. Naga37s-1. The sequence continues at coordinate 4,078,129 of CANJKZ010000197.1, forward strand.
GAAGGATGGATGGATGAGGTATGGGAGGAGGAGGGATGGGGGAATGAGGGATGGGAGGAGGAGGGATGGAGGGAGGAGGGAGAGGAGGGATGGGGAAATGAGGGATGGGGGGTGGAGGGATGGGAGGAGGAGGGATGGGGGGTGGAGGGATGGGAGGAGGAGGGATGGGGGGTGGAGGGATGGGAGGAGGAGGGATGGGGGGAGGAGGGTTGGGGGAACGAGGGATGGGATGGGGAGGGATGGGGCGAGGAGGGTTGGGGGGAGGAGGGATGGGGGGAGGAGGGATGGGGGATGGAGGGATGGGAGGAGGGATTGGAGGAGGAGGGATGGGGGGAGGAGGGATGGGGGGAGGAGGGATGGGGAGAGGAGGGATGGGATGGGGAGGGATGGGCGACAGGGATGAGGGGGGGAATAAGGGCAGGGCTGGGAGGAGGGCGACGATGGGACGGGTGGGAGGGAGGGAAGGAGGGATGGGGGCTGAACTGGGAGGAGGAGGAGGAAGGGGAGGAGTGTCGGGTGTATGGTGAGGAAATTGAGTGCTGGGAGTAGGGTGAGGAAACGGAGGGTTGGAAGGGGAGGAGAATGAGTGGAGGCGTGAGGTTTAGGGTGGAAACTGGTGGTGGCAGGCAGGTTGAGTGAGTTCCAGCTGTTGAGAAAACTCAATCCAGCCCAGCACCAGCAACGGCTGGATGATTCATTTTCAGAAATTCTACAAGTCCAACTGAGATGATGAGGAGGTTCGGGGAGTTGCAACATCGGTTGAGTGAGGCTGGATGAAGGGAGGGAGGGAGAAGGCAAGCAGCGGAGCAGCCTGCGCGCTTGATGACTGGGAGAAGGGTGATGGACTTGGCATTCTGTTAGGAAGCTTCTGTAAAATGACCACAGGGATTGCGGTTGAAATTCTAGCATTGTGGAATGTGGGTATCCGTGGACTGTTTTACCGTAAGAATTGTACGAGCCTGAAGAAAGTTACCTGCTAAAGGCTCCTGAAACTCGAGGTACCAATATGGTAAGTGGTTGACCAGTAGGATCTCAAGTTTTTCTGTTCTCTTCAATCAGTTTACTTCAATCGAGTCGTGGAGCATCCCAAGCGGAACCACACCCCGCCTTGTTCACTCTCCCCGACATTCCACCTCGCCCTGCCACGTTTTCTCTCGATTCCTCCGTCTCTTGCGCGTCCCTGCATGCATGCATGCAAGCCGTTCTGCTCTCACGCCGCCCCCTGCCACAGCTTTCCCCGCAGCCTTCCCCGCAACCATGCCTCTGCGCTGCTTCTTCCGCCAGCCACACCCCCGCGCATGCATGCTCGTAAAAGTAGGTCGCGCGCAGTTTGGTACGGCGGATCCGGGATGGAGAGTGACGGTTAGCGCGAGGGGGAAGGAAAGGAAAGCGAGCGAAGGCGGTGTGGGGAAAAAAGGATGAGGGAGAGAGAGAGGGGGGAAGAGCGCGCCGTGGGCTCCATCAGAAGCCGCCGCTGGCGATCGGATTCCGCCCTTCCACTGAATCGCTGCGTCAGTTCAGGCCTTGGCGCGCGCACATGCGTGCGCTTGGTGCACACAGAGCGCCTTGCGCGATAGCAGCAGCATGTTTCCGGAGGTGTAAATTCAGACTCGCCACTCTGCTCGCTAATACGTAGGCTGGAAAACCGCAGCCAGGCGTTTACAACTCCAGAGCACAACAAGAAAGGCCTGAGAAAACCTTTTTTGTCGACTTTCAGTTTTGCACTGTTTCTCTGCGTTCACTGAAATTCTGCCGAGGTGCTGCATATCTTCTTCGTATCCTTCTCGTCTGAGTCGTGGCGATGGCGGCGAGGGTGGCGAGGGTGGCGAGGCTGGGGAGGGTGGCGCTGCTGGCAAGGCTGCTGGTGACGGCGTTTGTGCTGCTTGCAGCTGCCACGGCGGTTTCCGCGTATGGTCGGTACATCGACGACTACAGTGATTACCAAGTGCGTGTAGCTAACAACCAGGTCCCATTATATTGAATATTAGTTGAACGGCTTCCTGCTTATTGCCTATCAACTGCCTGCCAGCCTGTCAATTTCCATCGGTTCCTGCCTTCCAACAAGCATGTGGCGTTGATACGAACGAACGAGGACGGAGGGGTTCCTCCGTTTGTTTTGTTGTTTTTCTTTCTTTCAGAGGTATCGACGATCTTGGAGCAACCAAGCGAAGGCGGAAGAAGCCAAGGTTACACGGCAGGTGCTGTTTGGGGTTTGGGGTTCGTTGGCTCATCTGTCCCTCGTTCCGGACTCTCTGTGTGCACACTCATTGTAGGCGCCTTGATCCTGAGACGGTCTTGAAAATAGTATCTGCAATCTCTGTGCTCTGCTTTTTTCGGTTTCTTCTCTTGTTAATGACTCTTCATCCAGACTTCGACAGGCTTAGGGCATGAGTCAGCTGTTACAGACAAGGGGAAGGCAGCTGAGCGGTCCAATCTGTGGCCCAGCATCTCATCGTATCTCACGCTTCTGCCTGCGGCTCTTAGAGAGCTCCTGCCGTCAGCCGTCAACACTTACATCGTGGTGAGGGTCCATGCACGGAGTGTAATTTATGTGAATTTAGGCATCAAACGTCATAATTCAGTGTCCTACTGCACGAATATCTCTTGAGCTCACTGGAGCTGTGTTTGTATTTTGTTTTGTTTCCCTAATTTCCACACCTTCCTTTCTAGCTCATCCATCCACCTCCCCTGTTGTCCCCTCCGCAATCCCACCCTCTTCCCTTCGCTCTTACCCCCTCTGGTCCTCTGGTCCCTCTTCCGTCTATCCATTTATTCCTCACCTCTCCCTTTTCCTCCACTCTTCACCTCCTTCGCTACCCCCCTCCCCCCAATAACCCGTTCAGCTCATCCACGTGTATCTCGCGTGCAGCACTGTCGTTCTTATCCTCTGGTCGATGGGCTTGTCCCAGGCGCGCATCATGCACTGCCTGCAGCAGCAGCTACTGGCAACCAGAACTGCACTTCTCCAGCTGAAGAATCACGCCTTTGTTTGCATGGTAAGCCTAGATGATCGACTCCCTCTGGTCCCTCGTCCCTCCTTTGCACTGCTCCACTCTCGTCCGTTTCTTGCTGACGACCTGCCAGCTTTCCACATCACATGTATCTTGCATGGAGCACCTTGGCTCTTATCCTTATCCTCTGGTCGTTGGGAGTGTTACAGGTACACATCATGCACACCCTGCATCAGCATTCATTGACAGCCAGGTCAACCCTCCTCAAGCTGAAGAAGGTTGCCCTTTACTTTCAAGTATTATCGGCGTGCGTATTCTATCTTCCTTTTTTATCTTAATTTCAGCTTATGCCGTGTTGCAGGCCAGTCAAGTCACCTCCGTTTGCCAAGCTGGCAGGTACGGATCGCATTTCCTTCCGTCACTTGTGGATCATTATTGACAATAAGTATTATTTTCTGGCACACGTTAATCACTATTGCCAAACACTTAGTTCCCTGCCATTTTTTTTCAGAGTCTATTGTTGGATTTCGTTGCTTCATGCTTCTGCCTTCACCATTGTTGTCATATTTATTTAGGTTCTCGAAGCTTGATATCTGGTGATTTCCTCCCTGGCAGGCGATTGTTTGCTGCTGAACCTGTCGCAAACGACTCAACACCAGAGAAGACAGACTTTCGTCGGTTGTCAGGTCAGATTGACGATCTGACGGCTGAGATGAACTCCAAGATGAACGGCCTGATGCTACTGCTGCAGGCAGTAAAGCGGGACGTTGAGGCTGGTAGTCAGGTAAAGCAGGAGCAGAGAGAGTTAAACGAGGGCGGAGAGGTCAAGGGTGGGTTAGATGAGTTGGTTCCATCATGCATGGGGGAGAGGCGGGTACAGGCAGAGGCGTGGGAGGAAGAGAGGCATAGGGAGGAAGGGAGGCATAGGGAAGAAGGGAGGCATGGGGAGGAAGGGAGGCATGGGGATGAGTTATCTGAGTCTGGGAGGGCTTTTCTGGAAGAGGTGGTGGAGGAGTATAGTCGAGAGATGGAAGAGATGGGGAAGCGGAAGGGAATGGGGGAAAGGGAGGAGAGGGAGGAGGTGGTCGATGTAGCGGCTGATGTGTGTCCAGCAAGTGAGGAGTGTGAGGCTCGGAACAATAATGCATGTCCAATAGGTGAGAGTAGTGAGGCTCGGGATGGTGATGTGTGCACAGTGGGTGAGAGATGTGGGGCTCAGGATGAGGTGGGTTTGGAAACGGGGAGTCAGTTGTTGGGAAGGGTTATGAGGGATTACATAAGGGAACATGGGGGCGATTCTGACAGTGACAGAATGGAAAGAACAAGTGACGTTGCTGTTGAGGATTTGGAGATGTTTGGTGCGGTGAGTGAGCCAGACGAGGAAGATGGGACTCCGAAGGGGAATTCTGAAGGGAGGGCTGGAATGGGATGGCATTTGGATGATGTCAAGGCTGACGTGGCTGGTGTCCGGAATGAGGTGGAGAGGATGAAGGGTGACGTGGAGAAGCTTAGGATTGAGGTGGCAGGAAGGGCGAAAGTAGAGGAGGAAATAAAAAAAGCCATCTATAGTCTGAGGAAGGAGGTGGAAGGTCTGAAGTGCGACACTAGTGATGTAAGGAAATGCCTGGACGAGCTGAGGGCTGAGATGAAGGCAGAAATGGCTGTGCTGGTGGCGCAGAGGGAGAGGAGGATTTTTGGCAAGTTGGATGAGTGGAGGCGTGAGGTGGAAGAGGGGAGGGCGGAGGAGGCAGGGAGGATGAGGGAGTTGAGGGAGGAGGTGGACGCAGGAAAGGCAGAGGTGGTAGGGAGGTTGAGTAAGATCAACCATCGGCTGGATGAGGGGAGGATGGAGGCACGTGCCAGTGCAGCCAGCGCACTGCAGGATCGGGAGAGGGTGGTTGGGTTGAGCGCTCGGCTGGAGAGCTTCCAGGAAGTTACCACGAGGGTTAAGGGGGAAATCCGAGCTCTGTGGGAGGTGAGCATCCGATTTGGCACTCTTCCCAGTAAGGGCTTTATGTAACATTTTTGCCAGTACCGTATCCCTTTTGTATGAACCCATTCCCAATCTTACCACTCCCGAATGCATTACCGGTATTTCCTGTTTCGATAATCGCAGCGGTGTCCTGGCAACATCAGTGGTGCCATGTGCATGTGATTCATGCCATTGGCAATCTGTTTCCCTCCCCGCACCTGAAGTTCGCCTCAAGTCCTGCAGGACGGACCGTCTCATTCTGCCTTGTGTTTTCCCTCTCTGCAGGCATTTCACAGTGTTGGGCTGTGAGGGAAGCGTTGTAGATACAAGTGGCAGCATCAATGTGACTTTTGAGTCGACTCAAAAGTCACCTCTGCAGGCATTCCACAGCGTTGGGCTGTGAGGGAAGCGTTGTAGATACAAGTGTCAGCATCAATCCTCATCATCAGTATGGGTCGTGTGGCTTGAATCTGTGCGACAGTCATGTCTTGGATTGGAGTTAGTGGCATCTGACCGGGATTCTGTCCTGAGAGTTTCTTCTTTGATTCATGAAAATGTTCTAGGAGAGGACTTTGCCATTGGAAAGCTTACCATGGACTACATAAAACCGAAATGCAAAATAGTGAACCCAAACCCAACTTGAAAGAGCGCAGGGACGAGTTTGCCGGTCGAAACAAAATTTGGACCGGACTGACAAGTTTGTACCGTTTCAAACGTTGCGGACGTGCAAATCGAACACCTTTGATTGGTTCCCGCCAAAATTGAAACATTCTCCTCGAGTGTGGCGTCGCATTTCTCATTGCTAAGCCCGCACGACAATTGCATAGGCGATCGTTTCAGTCTGTCCAAGCGATTTGGGCCCAGCTTATGTTTCAAGTTGGGATGGGGTGAACTACTACCAATTTTGCGTCGGAAGTTATAAGTAGCTAGGCTAGGCATAGGCTATGTCTGGACTTAGGCCCTCGTTATCTAGACATGTATTAATCAGAATGTCCGTCGTGTTGTATCCGAGATCTACGAGTGTAAGCTTTTCAGTCCGTCCCTATGCGCCCGCGTTTTTCCGTCCTGTCGCCACCGCGATCTCCTCTCGCCTCCCTTACCCACGTGATCACTTCTCCTGCCCCATAGCCCTCCTGTTCCCCCGTCCAGTCACCCGCCCATTCTGCCGTCCCGTCGTCCTCCCGTTCCGTCGCGATCGTCGTCGCCCTTCCGTGGCTCTCCCGTTGCCTTCCCATCGCCCATCCCATCGCCCATCCCATCGCCCATCCCGTCGCCCATACCGTCGCCCATCCCGTCGCCCATCCCGTCCCTCCCCTCGTCGCCCACGCCAACGCCCCAAAACTCCCTCCCGTCGCCCTTCCTCTCTCCCATCCCGTCGCTCCCCTCGTCGCCCTCGCACACGCCCCGAAACTCCCTCCCGTCGCCCTTCCTCTCTCCCATCCCGTCGCTCCCCTCGTCGCCCTCGCCAACGCCCCGAAACTCCCTCCCGTCGCCCTTCCTCTCTCCCATCCCGTCCCTCCCCTCGTCGCCCTCGCCAACGCCCCGAAACTCCCTCCCGTCACCCTTCCTCTCTCCCATCCCGTCGCTCCCCTCGTCGCCCTCGCCAACGCCCCAAAACTCCCTCCCGTCGCCCTTCCTCTCTCCCATCCAGTCCCTCCCCTCGTCGCCCTCGCCAACGCCCCGAAACTCCCTCCCGTCGCCCTTCCTCTCTCCCATCCCGTCGCTCCCCTCGTCGCCCTCGCACACGCCCCGAAACTCCCCATTGTCGCCCTTCCTCTCTCCTATCCCATCACTCCCTCCCGTCGCCTTTACATCTCTCCCCTCCCATCTCCCGCATCGTCACCCTCGCGCTCGGAAATGCCCTCTCTTCGCTCTTCGCCATCCCGTCCCATCATCTTTGAAACTCTGTTTTTTCCCTCCCGTTTTTTCTCTTGTGTTTTTTCCCATGTGTAAGGCGGATGAATTGGACTCTGCTCACTGTTTGGAAGAATGAGAGTTGGATGTCGCAAACTTGCAACATTCTTGTGTGCAACTCCGACAGTTTCGTATGTGCTCGCTCAACATTGATCACACTCATTCAGTGAGGGATCCAAAAGAAAAACCACAACACTTCCAACCGTCAAAAACATTACAAATTAAGTTTGAGACTTTCAAGAGGACCCAACTAGAAGGGGGGGGTCACTATTTTGCATACGGGCTATAAGCGTAAAGATGAGGGCCCCATACGGGTAACCGAAATACTGGTAATAGAGGACCTATATTGAGGGGTTGTATGTGCTGGGGGTGACAGAATGATGCAAAACTCTCTGCGAGCTACTTAGGACATGTAGTATGAAGTTATTACCTGTGTAAAACGGTGTTTCTTCTGATATGATGAACTGGAAATCAGCATTTGACCTTTGGGGGGCACTGAACTGAATGATCAACATGCCTCAAAAAGAATCTGAGGGCCTGGATTACAGGTATGACAAAACTGTTTTTCAAGCTAAAGTATACTAAATGAAGGAGAAATGACAACAAACACACCTTAAAAAACGAATCACGGCAAGATGACAGCTTCTAAATCCTTGTTGCGAATATGTTTGTACGTTTTATTATGAAGTACACTGTTCGAAGTGTGCTAACGAGCCTCGCCATAGCGAGGGTGTTGACTGGACTATCGAGCTACAGCGGCGCAACCGCGTACAGTGGTTGCGACCCTCGTGGCAGCTGAAGAGTCGCGATCTACAGTGGGCAGCGTGTACTGACCTGCGGGGCGCGGCAGGATACCGCGCCCTTGCCGAAGCTGAAAGGTCTCGCCAGCGCGACTGTAACAAGGCAACCCAAGCGACGCAGCGCAACTGTTATACAGTTGCGCCTTGGTAACCGTTTGCCCTATGCGTTTGCTATATAACAGAATGTAATGCATTGCTATTATTACACAATTCTCTACCTTGTGTCCGGCCTACTCTCGGCCGCCGCTCTGGCACCAAGTTACAAGCCACGAGAGCTACCTCTGAGTGACCATTGCCCCGCCGTAGGGACGTCGTTAATTCCTAGAGTATTTCCGCTACTCTAGCGACCTCTTAATTTCAACATGGTATCAGAGCAAGCGTTCAAACCCTTGGAACATGTGTGAGCAGATTTATTCAGTTTGGCTCACCACCTACATCATCACCAGGAGCATCTCCTGGAGCAGGTTCGACCTGCCACTTCCCACTGAGCATTACGTGGAGAAAATCTTCAACGCGCCGTCGCATCATTATGGGCGACTCGGCAAGACGCATTTCAAGGCGTACCGGTGAAGTCCTTGGCAAGGACTTCAGAATTTCAACATGGCAGAACTTCATCTCTCCTCGTTTCTACACTTCTAACAGTGGAGGGGAGTGTTGCGAATATGTTTGTACGTTTTATTATGAAGTACACTGTTCGAAGTGTGCTAACGAGCCTCGCCATAGCGAGGGTGTTGACTGGACTATCGAGCTACAAGGGCGCAACCGCGTACAGTGGTTGCGACCCTCGTGGCAGCTAGAGAGTCGCGATCTACAGTGGGCAGCGTGTACTGCACGTGTAACTGACCTGCGAGGCACGGCAGGATACCGCGCCCTTGCCGAAGCTGAAAGGTCTCGCCAGCGCGACTGTAACAAGGCAACCCAAGCGACGCAGCGCAACTGTTATACAGTTGCGCCTTGGTAACCGTTTGCCCTATGCGTTTGCTATATAACAGAATGTAATGCCTTGCTATTATTACACAATTCTATACCTTGTGTCCGGCCTACTCTCGGCCGCCGCTCTGCCACCAAGTTACAAGCCACGAGAGCTACCTCTGAGTGACCATTGCCCCGCCGTAGGGACGTCGTTAATTCCTAGAGTATTTCCGCTACTCTAGCGACCTCTTAATTTCAACAATCCTACCTCGAGCTTTACCTTCAAGATGAAACCTCGCGCGCAACGGCATCTCAGGGTCACAATTTTCCGACTCAAAAGCCGCCATGGGTCTATTAGCATAATACACAGCTGTGCTCGAGTAACCATACACGGAAATAACGTACGCATCGCATGCGGCCAACTGCAGCCACTCTGTTACCAGCTCTTGGAACAAACGCTCCTTCTCGCGTTTTGTATCTCCCTTCTCTCCCTCCACTTGCCCGGCAAGCTCCCCTGGGCTTGGAGTGGAAGAGCCATTGCCAATGCTGCCGGCAACGCTGGAGCTCAGACTATTCGCATGCCGAGGTATGAAGTCGGTAGTGATAACCTGGGAGGGTCAGCGGAAGAAGAGAGCGAGGAAGAAAGGAGGCGCGAAAGAAGAAGACAGGTTTTCAGGGCAGCGTGGTACATAAAAAACCACGAGGGTCGTTCCCAGAAGAGAGCCCTGGAAATGGCCGCCAAGGGCAGCGTGGTACATCAAAAACCACGAGGGTCATTTTCAAACGAGAGCCTTGGAAATGGCCGCCGGGTGCTGGCTCTCCCACCTCCCTTTTCCTCCTGGTCCCTCTCTCCTCCCTCCACTGCACCTTCCTTCCCACCGAGTGATACACACACACACACAGATACACCCACACACTCACACACACACACCCCCCCTCTCACACACTTTGTAGGGAAATCTAGATTTGAGGGCAGCCTTGAGCTGAGCTGAGTTGGTGATGAGCATCCATCGCACCGCAACGGAGGACGGAAACCAGTACGATTCCATACGCTGGAGGCACGGGGAAACAGGGCGAGCAGCAAGTGTCTAGGAAGGTTGTTAAGTGGACGCGGGGAGAAATGAGGGATGGCGAGGGTAGCCAGGAGGACGGAATCCTATGCGCTTGCGCACGCTTGGGGTTGGAAAATGAGAGGTCCAGGGAATAACGTGGTGAGATACCCGAAACCCTTCCCTGCCCAAGGTTCCGACTTGCGCGCACCCAACCTCCCAAAATGGGGAGGTTCCGACTCCCAACCTCCCCATTCCCCCTCCTCTTCACTCACTTGCACGCACAGAATCCACTTCCTGGCGCCAGCAATGAGCACGTCCACCTGCTTCCACCAGCAAGTTCCCACTCCCAACCTCCCCATTCCCCCTCCTCTTCACTCACCTGCGCGCAGAGAATTCACTTCCGGGCGCCAGCAATGAGCACGTCCACCTGCTGCGCACTGAGCTCCTTGGGCGCCCCCCTGTCGCCCGCCCACACCACCCGGTCGCGCACGCAGATGTGGATCCCCACTGTTGCCACCCGCGGCCTCCCCGCGCCTGCCTTCCCTGCCCACGACCTCCTCCGCAGGCGCCGCTCTATGCTGTGGAACAGCGCTTGCACCTCTCGCTTGGGACTGGAGGAGGGATTGCAGGGAGGAGAGAGAGAGCGGGGAGAGGGGAGGATGGAGGGGAATTTTGAGTCGACTCACAAGTCGCCCCTGCCTTCCCTGCCCACGACCTCCTCCGCAGGCGCCTCTCTATGCTGCTGTACAGCTCTTGCACCTCTGGCTTGGGACTGGAGGAGGGTTTGCAGGGAGGAGAGAGAGCGGGGAGAGGGGAGGATGGAGGGGGAAGAGGGAGAGGGTGAAGGGTGAACGCGGCGAGGGGAAGAGTGAGAACAGAATGCAAAAAAGAGACGGTAGACAGGTAGGAGAGGAGGGGATGGAAAGTGGAACAACTGTCTGAGAAGGGAATGTGTGTGATGAGTCGTTTTTTTAGTCGACTCAAAAAACAACTGTCCGAGAAGGGAACGGACTCCAATAATTCCTTTCACACACCACTCTCCTCCCTCGCTCCCCCCTTCTTCTCCTTCCTCCCTCTTACCGCATGAGGAACCGCAGAGAGCATCCGAACGTGATGAGTCTGTTTTCGAGTCGACTCAAAACCTCTCGCTTCCTTTCCTTCCCCCTTCCTCTACTTCCCCCTTCCTTACCGCATGAGGAACCGCAGCGAGCATCCGAGCGCGTATGGCAGCCGCATCCCCATCGCCTTAAACCTCTCCGCCCACTCCCCTTTCGCCCTCGTCTGCAGCCACGTCAGCACGCCGCGGTTGCTCGTCATGCGAACGTTCACCGCGCCTTCCAGCTCCTTAAAAAACGGCTCGATCCGCACGAACTTATCCCGCAGCCACACCAGCACCACCTCCCCGTCGCGCGCGCGCTCGGGGACCGTCCTTCCCCAGCCATAGTCCACCAACGTGAGGTTCCGCGCAGGTTCCAACGGCAAGAACGGGCCGGGCTCCCAGTTGATCATGCTGGGTTCGAAAGCTTTGGGAAGGCAGTGGTTTCGTACTATAAGCGCGCGATTGTCGAGTATAGCCACGACTAATGCGGTTACCAGCCCCGCGAGAACGTCCGCGAAGCCGCCACAGCCGTCCAACCACTCGAATGTGAGGAAGCGAACAGGCGGATGCAGCCGTCCATCTGTCATCAGCTCAGGCTGCTGCTCTATCCCATACGGCTTCAGAAGAGATGGTTCAAAAGACTTTAGCTCTTCGTTCCCCCTTGATTTCTCCGCGTGTTGCTGTGTCAGGTACGCTTTTAAGGCGCGTGCGCGTATTCGGCTGTGCAATGCGGCGTAGTCACTAGCCCAAGTCCCGCATAACCCGTGCGCTTCGGAGAAATTGAAGTCCAAAGAGCGCGGCATGCGAGTCGGTTTTTCGAGAACAGAGACAAGAAACAGATTCAGCTGAGAATTCGAAAAAAAAAGGGATAGCGCGGCATGCGAGTCCGTTGTCGCAACTGACGCTCCTGCCATCGGCGGCGGCAGGTGAATGTGGGCATGAAGGAGAACAACACGAGCCGCGGAACAACACGGAACAACACGAAGCAAGTTAACAACAAGGAAGCGTTCAACGACAACATGTGGGTGAGAGTGTGCGGGATGAGGGAGATAGAGGGCGGAAAGGGGGAAGAAGGAAGAAGGGAAGGATTGAGGAAGGGAAGAAGGGTGGAGAAAGGGGGAGGGATGCAGAGTACGTTTCGCAGACCCGAGGGAAAGGAGGTCGGTGATGTTCAGACCTGAAATTGCAGAGTATGTTTAGCAGTTTCCTGGTTCGGTGCTTACGGGAATAGTCGGGCGGTTCAAAGCTTCGTGATTCTTTACCTTGATGCGCTGGGATGTGGCCAGCGAGGCAAACACGAGAACGAAATGCAGAACAACGAGCAGCCGCACAGTCGACCCGGGAAACGCCATTCACGTACCAGGCGGTTGTCTAGAGTGTGTGTTAGCTGTCGTTGTGTTTGATGCCGCGGTGTTAGATGTCGCGGAGAGGGAAATAGAGAACACGGGAGGCTGAAGGAGGCGAAAATATGCATTGACATACCAGGATGAGAAGGGGATTTCAACATCTAGAAGAGTCAGCATTGGATTACTATCAGGCTTGTCGCGTTGGGCTGACGTAGCAGAGATGCGGTGCGAGATCCTCACTCGCTGTTCGCTGATATGTGATCATGGCCCTCAATAAACGATGCTGTCGTTTTCCCGCCTCGACGTAGCAAGTTTCTGACAACCTTGTGTGCGTCGCGTCGCGGGAATTTTGTTGCCTCCATGTGCGAGAATGTCCACCAGTGTGAGAATCCTAGCGAGGAAATGATTTGACTAGAAATGAGTTGGGTACAAGAAGGGAAACCTAGAAATGTTGTACCCCCTATTGTCTAACCCAGTACAGCCCAAACAGACTATAACATAAGTTTGACACACCCCATAGGCAAAGTGGGGGAGAACAAGAGGACACAAGACCAGTCAAGAAAAGCAAAGCAAGCTCAGGGTGGATCTCAAGGATACCACACAAATTCCGAGCACAAGCAAGCGGTCACAAGACCAGTTCACATGCAGTTTTATATATAACAAGAGGTACAGTAATCACAACCTAGCAAGTGTAAGCATGCAGGTATATGTATAGAGATCACAGTACAAGCAGAGTCAAGAGGTAAGCAAGTGAGGCACAGTAGGCACAAGGCCTAGAACAGTACAGAAACGCTGATGATCACAAGGCTGAAGTGCCTTGGTAAAGATATCAGCAGTGTTGGCCTGAGAGGCCACGTAAGCAAGACGCAGCTGACCACGCTGCTGCAGCTCACGTGCAAGGAAGTAGCGAAGAGCAATGTGCTTCGTTCTGTGCTCCAGTCTGTGCTCCTGACACAAGGCCAGCATGGCCTTGTTATCTACGTACAGAAGAGAACGAGGCGGCTCTCCCAGGTCGGTCAGCAGGTAGGTGATCCAGCGTAACTCCTGTGCAGCCATGGCCCCTGCGTAGATCTCGGCCTCACAGCTGGAGCCGAGAACAGAAGACAAGCGGGTAGACCGCCACGAAACAGAGCCGGAGCCAAGACTGAAGGTGTAACCCTGTGACGACCGTTGCGTAGCCAAGTCGTCAGCCCAAGAAGCGTCTGCGTGACCAGTGAGGACAACTCGAGTCCGTCCTCCAAGCACGAGCACCATGCCCGACGTACTGCACAAGTAGCGCAACACCCTCTTAGCGGCATCCATGTGCTCCTTCCTGTGTCGGCCAGGAGCGACATAGCGTGCTAGGATGCTAACAGGGTATGCAAGGTCAGGTCGAGTGCAGGTCATCAGCTACATGAGGCAGCCCACAAGCTCTGGATACGGGCCACTCGGCTCTACGAACTCATCCGAAGGCAGAGCTGAGAGCGATTGGCGCGTAGGCAGAGGAGTGGACTGTGGCGAGGAGTACGTGAAGCGGAAGCGCTGAAGGACCTGCTGCACCATGTGTGACTGAGTCAAGGTAATGGTGCGCTGTGCTCTGTCCCGGGTGATCCGCAAGCCAAAATAGCTTGTCAGCTCACCCAGGTCTGTGCACGTGTGTCTCTTCTGCAGCTCCGACTTCACGTGGGCGAGTGCCTCAGTGTCAGCAGTAGCAAAGACCAAGTCGTCTACGTACACGAGAACGTAGAACGGCGGCAGAGTGGTGTCGGTGCGTAGAAACAGCGACGGGTCAGCAGTAGAAGGAGCAAACCCAAGAGCAGCAAGAGTCGTCCTCAGTGTGTCGTGCCACTCACGGGGTGCCTGGCGGAGACCGTAGACTGGCCGCCGGAGGCCCCACTGGGTACCAGGAGGAAACGACCCAGTGAAGCCAGGTGGGCGGCGCAGCCAGATCTCCTCGTGCAGGGTGCCCTGTAGGAAAGCAGTGCTGAAGTCAAGAGAGTGGAGCTCGTAGTCACGCTGAGCGGCGACGTGCAGCAGAACCCGAAGAGTGGTCATCTTCGGGGTAGGGGAGAAGGTCTGGAAGAAGTCAACTCCCTCACGCTGACTGAAGCCTCGTGCAACGTAACGCGCCTTGAAGACAGGCGGAGAACCCGTCGGCCGCTTCACCCTGAAAATCCACATGCCACTGACGATGTTCGCCCCAGGTGGGGGAACCTCGTCGACGTAGGTGCCTGTGGACTTCCAGGAAGCCATCTCTGCGTCCATGGCTGTCTGCCACTGAGAGGAGTAGGGACCCTCTATCGCCTCTGCGTAAGAGTGCGGGATCGGGATGTCTGGTGCATCCGGGTCTCCCTCAGGGGCAATCAGCATGGACACGAGATGAGGTAAAGCAGCGGCAAAGCACTCAAACTCCTCCTGTCTGTCCTCAAGGACGTCCGTGCCAAGAGCACACTCACCCCCGACGGACGGAGGACAGACAGACTCAGACTCAGCAACAAGGCTAGCGGCGTAGTCTAGACGACAGGCAGCAGCAAAGTCAACAAGCTCAGCAACTAGAGCAGACGCAGCAGTCGACTCAAAGGAAGGGTCAGTGACAACAGTAGCGAGAAGACGCGTGACAGTAGGACTGGCAGCACGAGCAAGGTCTGACGGCGGGTCAGCAACGTCAGGAAGAGAGGACGCAGGAGGAGACGGCAGAGGGACACGCTGTGGAGCAGTGGAAGGACGCAGAACCATATAGTGAGTGCCAGGGACAGGAGGAAGACGCTCACGCGGAACACGACGACCAGTGCGGACAGCGCGGACAGGCGACTCTGGACGAGACTCAGGCGACGCAGGACGAGACTCAGGCTCACGACGCTCCGTAAGACCTCTAGTCGGCCCAGAGTAAGGAGAAGGACTAGGCAGTGGAGAGGCTGGCTGTAACTGTGACTGCGACTGGACAGGCGGTGGACTCAGCAGGGGAGGAGTAGGACCAGTAGAAGGCGGGAGGCCAAGAACCTGCTGAAGAAGCGGAACGTAGTACGGCCGCGGCCGCGCAGCGCCTCCTAAACCAGCAGAGACAGCACCAGCACCCTCAGCTCTAGGGTCTCCAGCTACAACTCCCGCAGTACCACCAGCAGCTCCAGCAGCTCCAGCTCCAACGCCCTCAGCAGCACCAGTACGAGCACCTCCAGAACCAGCGGCTCTAGCAGCTCCAGCACCAGCAGCACCTCTAGCTCCAACTCCCTCAGCAGCACCAGGACAAGCACCTCCAGAACCAGCGGCTCCAGCAGCTCCAGCACCAGCAGCACCTCCAGCAGCACCAGCACCAGCAGCACCAGCACCTCCAGCTCCAACTCCCTCAGCAGCACCAGTACGAGCACCTCCAGGACCAGCGGCCCCAGCAGCTCCAGCACCAGCAGCACCTCCAGCAGCACCAGCACCAGCAGCACCTCCAGTAGCTCCAGCACCTCCAGCAGCACCAGCACCAGCAGCGCCTCCAGCAGCAGGCCCCCCAGCTCCAGCAGCACGGCTACAGCGCCGAGCGTACCACTCACGAAGCTGCCGTGGAGAGAGGGGCTCCCGCTGCAACGGGACACTCGGAGGACCTCCAGTCGCAGCACCCCCAGACTCAGCAACCCCAGGCCCAGCACCCCCAGGCTCAGCACCCCCAGACCCAGCACCCCCAGACCCGGCACCCCCAGGCTCAGCACCCCCAGCAGCACTTGAGTCAACGGCTACCTCAACAGGCTCGACGACGTCTACCTGAGACACACCTGAGGGGGCAGGACCCTGAGGGGGGAGGGGGTCTACCGGAGGAGTACCTGGCGCGAGGAAGAGCGGCGGGGGGGGAAGGGGGGCAGTGCGGTAGGGGAAGAGACGGTAGTAGGGAACCGACTCGTCAAACGTGACGTCCTGAGAGGACAGAACACGGCGCGAGGTGGGGTGGTAGAACTCCCAACTAGGCGCGTCAGGGGGGAAGCCAAGGAAGGCGCAGGGAACGGCACGAGAGGACAGCTTGTCCGCAGACAAGTCGCGGACGAAAGCTCGAGATCCCCAGACACGGAACACAGACGCATCGCCAACCTTCCCCGTCCACCGTAGAGTGGGGGTGGTCTCCGGCATGGAGACCCGGGGCTGGAGGTTGATCTGATGCGCCGCGTACTGAACCGCGAACGGCCACAGAAAGTGGGGAGCAGCCGCATGGATCATGGACGTACGAGCGACATCCATGACCATGCCAATGCGGCGCTCAGCAATCCCATTTTGCTGTGGAGAGGCCGGAAGCGTGAACGTCTGGCGGATGCCCTCCGCCCGACAGAAGGCCCGCAGAAGGTCAGAGGAAAACTCACCACCTCTGTCTGAGTGCTGACGCACAACAGGAAAGTCCGAGCCGAAGCTCTTCCTGAGCTGGAGATGAGCAGCGCGGATCCAGTCGATCAACACCTCAGTGACCTCACCCTTGCGGCGCAAGGGGAAGACCGTGGTGTAACGCGAGTAGTCGTCAACGACCAGCAGGAAGTAACGCTCGTGACCCTGTCCACGGACGCGGGCTGGGCCCCACACGTCCATGTGAAGAGTCTGCAGTGGGGCCTCTGTTGGAGGAAACTCGGAGGAGTGAGGAGCGGCGCGCTGCCGACCCTCGACGCAGGGAACGCAGGTAGGGGCAGGCCCCGGAGGAAGGGGAGGGAGGGACTCAGGAAGACCCGAGACCAGGACACGGGAGGCCATGCCTCGAAGACGAGGCAGGGAGGGGTGACCAAGGCGGTGGTGCCAAAGAAGAGTCTCGTGGGCCAGGAGGCGACACGAGCAGGGGGCAGACTCAGGGCCAGACCGGGACGCTGCAGCAAACACCTGACCCGACGCGGCTACCTGACGAGGAGGAGACGCAGTGGTGAGCGTGTACAGGCTGGACCCTGGCTGACGGGTGAACGTGGCCAGGTGACGACCCGTCCGAGCACACGTGCAGTGCGTCACACGCTGGTGGGCAGGGGTGAACTGGTGAACACCCCCATCCTGAAGATCAGCACCCGCCACCAAGTTCGTAGAGAACGAGGGGAGGTGAAGACCAGACAGCGAGCCGGACGGAACAGCAGGACACGGGAGGACAGTGGAGGAACGGGCCACAACTGGTCCCCCAGAGGGGTCAGCCAAAGAGACTGCCACCGGCCGACTGAGCGGCGAGAGGGTGGTGCAGTCGCGAAAGAAGGAGCGGGAAGCACCCGAGTCAAGGGTGAAAGTGTGCAAGACCTGAGCCGACGCGGTACCTGAGAGAGCAGCCTCACCAGCACCTGGAGCAGCAGACTCACTAGCACCTAGAGCAGGAGCCTCACCAGTACCTGGAGCATCCTCACCAGCACCTGGAGCAGCAGACTCAATGCCCGGGTCGGGCGGAACACACAGGTAACAGTCACCCTCATCACTAATAGACACAGCATACATAGCAGCAAGGATAGCATCATAATCAAGATCAAAGATAGCAACCCCCGACTTAAGCAGAATATCCCAGAGAGGGATCTCCGAGGAGCTTGGGAACTGAGTGCGCCAGGCGTCAGTCAGGCGGCCGAAGCAGCGTGGTGTGGTGTGCGGGCCTCCACACGTCTCTCCACTGCGGTCGCCGGTGCGAAGAACGTAGGTGCAGGGACCAGCACCCCCAGACCTCCCACGCCCAGCGTACCACTCACGAAGCTGCTGAGGCGACGGGGTCTCACGGGAGCGCAGCTGCTGCTGGCGCTGGCCACCGCTAGAGCCTCCCCGCTGCCCACCACCACCCCCGCCACCCCCACCTCCTCCGCCGCCGCCGCCACCTCCACCCCCACTCCCGCTGCCTCCGCCGCCTCCACCTCCACCGCCGCCACCTAAGCCCCCAGTCCCGCCACCACTCCCACCTCCACCCCCACCCCCTCCTCCTCCTCCACCGCCACTACCGCCGCCCCCGCCGCCCCCTCCACCCCCCTTGCCCAACTTGCCCTTGCTGTTGCGGCGCTTGCCACTAGGGGCAGACGCAGTGCCGACCGACTCGGTGCCAACGAGGTCGACAGCAGCAGCAGAGGCAACAGAGGGCAAAAGAGGGACGGGGGAGCACCCCTCAAAGAAAGGGGCACGGGGGTCACCACGAGAGGCTCCTACAGCGACTATACTCTTCTCAGCTGCAAGGAGGCGCTCCTCGAGGAGGTCAACGGTGAGTGTGGTGGGGCAAAGAGAGAGGAAGTGGTCCCTGACCGAGCAAAGGGAGTCAGGGAGCCGGGTAACGAGGTAGTAGAGAGTGATGTACATAGGGGGGGGGGTTCTTGGCACAGCACTCAGTAGGAAGCGCAGCGCGGTAGCGGGTGTCACTAGTGCGAAGGTATGTAATGAGGTCAGCGACTGTGGCAAAAGCGGCTAGGTCAGGGAACAGGTACGGCAGCATGAGGCGGCTAAGGGCAGCAGTGGCAGGGGAGGAGTAGCGCGCAACAACAGCAGTGTACAGAGTGCTAGCAGTCTTGTACTGGCTAAAGTGTGCGCGCTCAGCAGAAGGCAGGTGACTACGGACAGCAAGACGGGCAGCAGCATCGCGCGTGATCCACTGTGAGCGAACATTACTGGCAGCATCAGCAGCAGGTGCAGAGGGGCCGTAAGAGGGGCCGCGAAGGGCGCAAAGGGGCCGCGAAGGGCCGTGATAGGGCGCGACGGGGCGCTTAAGGGCAGGCGCGAAGCGCGCTTCGGGCAGGGTAGGAAAAAAAAATATTCGATGTGGTGGGCCCAAGGGAAAACGGTCCCACTAGGGAACCCGCTCTATACCATGTGAGAATCCTAGCGAGGAAATGAATTGACTAGAAATGAGTTGGGTACAAGTAGGGAAACCTAGAAATGTTGTACCCCCTATTGTGTAACCCACTACAGCCTAAACAGACTATAACATAAGTTTGACAAACAGATGATACTCGGTTCAATGAGATTTTCCGCGTTCCACAGAGTTCACAAAGGGACTGTTGTCCCTCTTCGCGATTTGGGCATGAAAGCATCTTCCCACCTCAATCGTTCACCTCTAGCATTGATTGGCTCCTGGATGGGCAACCTTCTGACACCACCAGTGTCTCAGAGGGTTCAGTCAGAACGAGGCGTACTCGTCTTAAACATCAGTCACATACAAATGTCATTTTTGGAAACATTTTTTTAAATGGCACTCATTAAACGCTGGTATGTGCACTAAAGTTTCCATAACAGTAGTTTCTCTTGGGCTCTTACTAGTAAGGTGGAAAACATCATAGAAAAAATCATATGAAGCCCCCCAAAAGGAAGGGTTGCATTTCGTAGGCTCACAAAGTAGCTAATTAATCCACTTAAACGTAATGTTTTATATCCATAAATATTTCATGAAACCTCTTACCTCGTTCGAACCATAAAAATATAATGTAATCAATTTTCTTGATGCACCACTGTCATTCCACCCACCCCCCCCCCCCCCCCCCCCCCCCCCCCCATTAGCACATCTCCCAAAGCTTATGCCACTATCGAACTAGACCCCACTGAAGCGCTCAAATCTCAATAAGACTGGCGGTTGGAGGCGTAGTGACCTCACATCTCTTTTTGCTTCACCATTGAACCCCAACCCACCTCCCATTCCTGATCCATCCCCCTAGAAGCAAAATTTTCCCCGGGTTATTCATCCAGGCCCCAGCAAGAGTCTGGCGATGGCGTCCATGGTGGCTGGAGACAACCTGATATCAATTTCCCTCTTACTTCACTGCCCCCACTCACATCCTCTGAGCAGCAATATCCCCGCCAGCAGCTTTAGCTATCCAACCAACCCCCAGCAAGAGCCTGAAGATGGCATTGGTGATGGCTGGAGGAAGCATGAGCTCACATTCCTTCCTGCTTCACCATCCCGCCTCCCATTCCCTCTTCCATCCCACCACCACCACCAATGTTCCCCCCAGCTTCATCTATCCAGCTAGCCCCCAGCAAGAGCCTGAGGACAGCATCAATGATGGCAGTAAAGAGCATGAGCTCACATACCCCGTTGCTTCACCATCGCTTCCTCCATCTCCCCTCCCATCCCCTATCTCATCCCCCCTCCCATCCCCCATCCCATTCCCCTTCCCATTCCCCCTCTCATCCCTCCCCCCCTCCCATCCACCTAACAACACCACCACCCTCCCCCAGCTTCAACTATCTAGCCAGTCCCCAGCAAGAGCCCAAAGATGGCATTTGTGGTGGCTGGAGGCAACCTTCCTGCTTCACCATTACCACTCCCATCCCAACACCAGATTTTTCCCATAGCTTCAGTTATCCAGCCAACGCACAACTGGAGCCTCAAGATGGCAGTATTGGTGGCTCGAGGCATCCTGATTTCACATTCCCTCTTTCTTCACCATTGTCTCCCCCATTACCCTCCCCCTTGTCCCCTGACAGCATTTCTCCCCAGCCTCAGGTATCCAGCTAGCCCCACCAAGAGCCTGAAAATGGCGTCAATGGTGGTTGGGGGCAGGAAGATATCACATCCCCTCTTCTTGCTTCGCTGGGCCTCCCATCCCCCCTCTCCTTCCCCCAACAGCAACACCTCCCGTTTCAGCCATCCAACCAGCCCCCAGCAGAGAAGCCTAAGATGGCATCATCAGTAGTATTTTTCCTTTTTCTTTTCCTTCACCATCCCACCTCTCATCTTCCTACCAGCAATACCCCCACCTGATTGAACTATCCATCCTGCCCCCATGAAGAGTCTAAAATTTGCATAACTGGTGGCATGTGGCAGGCGGAAGAGTTGGTTCACTGCTACTCATGAAATGGCACCCCCTGATAGGGCTGCTTGTTGCAAGATGAGCTGATGGGATGGGTGAGGACGGAGAAGGGGTGGGTGGTGGTGTGAGGCGAAAAGCTGGGCGCATGCTATGCCACTCATGATGAAAGGGGGTGGGCGGAAGAGTCGGTGCACCGTTGCTCATGTCAAACTAATGAGACATGTTAGCCCAATGTCTCGTGTTAGCCCAATGTGACATGTCAACTCAATGTGGCATGTCAGTCCAATACGAACCCAATGTGACATGTAAGCCTATATGAAAGATTCTGAGACAGACTTTCATGGCAACAGAGGAATAGAGATGGCAAGGAAGAAAGAGATGACGAGAGGCAGCGAGGCACGGTCAGCAATACTGACCAAAGGTGTTGCTGCGGCTACAAGAGCCGTTAAGCTCCATCCCCTCTAGAGGCAGCTCTTCTGTTTTTCTGCCCTAAGATAACGAACTTGCAACTTCGTTTGAGATCAGATTCGCCTCTCCGTTTCTAACCTCTTCATCCGTAAGCTCACCATCTGTTTTGTGCACTTGGTGCTGAGGCTGGCCGTCATTCGGATGGCTGGCCGCTTACCAGAGCACCGTGACATGATACGATAGGGAGCACAGGCCGATCCCCTACTGCTACCTGGCAATGGAGACGCAAGCAGGATGTTGGATGATGGCGATTCGGTGGATAATACATAACGGTTTAAAGCGAAGAAAGATATGTTCGAGCAGCTGTAAGAAGAGGAGGATTAGGAACCATTGTGCGACAAGGTGCGACAGACAGCTTGTGAAAGCTAAATTTATTCTATGGCTCTAATAATGTGAACCTTGTGCACGTGTGCGACGGGGCCACGTTCGGAAAACCCACTCTTGCCGTAGTGGGTAGTAATTTGGTGATGCGCTTGTGCCTATCGCTAACAGTATATCCCTTGCGAAGGGGTTTTGGTGGAATGGGGTTAGGAAAGACTTCGCGCATTGTTGCGAATTGACTTCTGAGTCCCTTGGAGAAAAGGCGGCAGCAAGCGGTGCGAGTGAATGGCTCTCATTATCTCTCTCCCTCCCCTCCACTCCGTGCTATAGCGTTGCTCAACATAAAAAGGGTTCAACATTCTACGCTCCATTACACCTGAATATTCTTCAGGGTTCAACTCCGCAATCGTAAAAACCTCGATACTAGCATTACCAAAACAGCAGGCTACCGCTCTCCGCCATGGATTCTACCGGGATATTCGGGACACGAGTTCTTGAAGCTCGCTTATCAGTTGACTTCTTTAAGGACAGATCCGGGTTCCTTACAACTAGACGAAGCGATGTATGTGTTTTTTGTGTCCAGCAGGCGGACATTGTATCTGCTTCTAAAGTGCTCGCGGTTTCATGTCAACAATCGAAGTTCAAGGCTTCTTTAACTCCGATCTCATTGCGGTTTCCTACAGGCTACGCGTTCGAAAAAGACTACCGCGATGCATTATCAAGAGCTTGGCACTCCCGAGGTGGCTCACTGATGTCCTCCTCGGTTTTACATCACTTGGAGCAAGAGCATTGGCACGACTACTATACATCTCAGGTTGCATGGTCTACTCGGCTCAGACTTCAGACGTCTACTCATTGTCCAGTTTCTACCACTGGTTCTTCGTCTTCGGTTCATCGTCGCGCTACCATGCCTCCCAAGCGTGTCAAGCCTGTTGACGCTCAGGGCGTTCGTGATGCTCCTGAGTCACCTGCAGCCAAGACAGGGGAAGGCTTTAAAGTTTCTACGGTCAATGGTGCTTCGGCCAGCGAATCTGGCCTTTCTGCAGTGGAAAAGCAACAGATTCCGTCAGTGCCTTCCGCACTCACTGACAAGGATGATCTGCATGAAGCTCTGGACGTTGACTCTGACAACGAGCTGGACACTGACTTCGAGCAAGTCGTTTTTGCTCATCTCTGCTACACGGCTCTTCTGCTCGTACCTTTCGTCTTGTCGCAGGAGATGGCTTCGGTCATTTCCTCGGCTCAAACGCGTCTGGGCCCTGTCGCTGTCTGACAATGCTTCTTCCACCGTGAAGTTCCAAGAGCTTCTGCTGTCGTTCGTTGCCAAGACCAAGTTCTGTTGCATGCAGCTCTCATTCTTGTTGGAAAGTGACGCTTTGGGGATTCGCGAAAAGGGGGTAATTTACCATAAGGCGAATGGGACTGAGTTCAGGCAGTTCTGGCAACACACTGAAGATGCTGCTTACGCGAAAGAGAAGTCGTTGAATCCGCATACTATTGAAGTGGCTTTTTTAAGTATTCCCGCTAAGAGAAGTTAAGAAAAGAAGGATGAGAGTCAGAGAAGTTAAGTTACTGGAGTGCGGGATGAAGAAGGAAGAGGGAGTGCATAGCAATGCTGAGTAAGGCAGCCCAGTATTTGAAACAGCACACGCCAATCTAGAGGGAGTAAACCTTAAGATTTGATTGAAGGAAAGAGTCTGGTGCGTTGAATGCTACCTTTAGGCTTTACCCCGTTGCCAAGGATTACGTATAAAGGAAATAAAGGAAAATAAAAGCAATACTCTTGAGGCAGCTCAAAAGTTGTTGCTGAGGAATACGCATAAAGAAAAGAAAAGAAAAGAAGTATAATCAAAACCGTACAGCAGTTGGAGGGATTTGAGGGAGCCAATTGCTGCAGGCAGGCTGCCTGATATGGGGTTGTATGATAGTTCCCTGGCTGGATGGTGGGAGGGAGGGTGGGGGGAAGGGGGAGGTAAGGGAGGGAGAGTGTATCTTGGAACACCTCAAATAGGGATCTGAGGGAGCCCTTGGCTGCAGGCAGGCTGCCTGATATGGGGTTGTACGATAGTTCCCTGGTTGGATGGTGGGAGGGAAGAGGAGGGTGATGCGCATGAAAAACAAAACTGGCTGAAATGGGTTGGGTTGTAACACGGGTCTTTCTGGACGCCTCAAGAGCCCATTGCTGCAGGCAAGGAGCCTGCTATGGGGTGGTTGTACGATAGTTTTGGACGCCTCAAGAGCCCATTGCTGCAGGCAGGGAGCCTGCTATGGGGTGGTTGTACGATAGTTTTGGACGCCTCAAGAGCCCATTGCTGCAGGCAGGGAGCCTGCTATGGGGTGGTTGTACAATAGTTTTGGACGCCTCAAGAGCCCATTGCTGCAGGCAGGGAGCCTGATATGGGGTGGTTGTAAGATAGTTTTGGACGCCTCAAGAGCCCATTGCTGCAGGCAGGGAGCCTGCTATGGGGTGGTTGTATGATAGTTTTGGACGCCTCAATAGCCCATTGCTGCAGGCAGGGAGCCTGCTATGGGGTGGTTGTACGATAGTTTTGGACGCCTCAAGAGCCCATTGCTGCAGGCAGGGAGCCTGCTGACGCCTCAAGAGCCCATTGCTGCAGGCAGGGAGCCTGCTATGGGGTGGTTGTACGATAGTTTTGGACGCCTCAAGAGCCCATTGCTACAGGCAGGGAGCCTGCTATGGGGTGGTTGTACGACAGTTTTGGACGCCTCAAGAGCCCATTGCTGCAGGCAGGGAGCCTGCTATGGGGTGGTTGTACGATAGTTTTGGACGCCTATAGACAAAATCGCACCAGCCATGGCAGCGCTTGTGGAAGTTGATGGTGCACTCGCGAGTGACGATCTCGTCCTTGCGCACCTTCTTCTCAACCATCTTTGCGTATCTGATGGGTCGACAAGGGAAACCTAATTGGCGAGCCTAAGGAGGTTCGCTGAGCTACTGCGGCTGCTGCAGAGCTGTTAGGGCAGAAAGGGGAAATCACGTGAAACAGAGGGAATTTGTGAGTGGGTAGGGGACAGGGGAGAGCGAGAGGGGCGAGCGAGAAAGGCTTCGGAGGGAAGGGGGTTTGATGCATCTATCCAACGGTTGGGATCGTCTGGGGCCTTCCATTTGTACCAATTGTGCGCTGTAACATTTTGCCTACGACTTAGACTTCTTCCGATATTGTATGCATATCGGACTGGCCTGTACTGGATCAATGTTCTGACTCTCCGGAACTGTTGTCCACCTCTGATTCTTATGAGTTGATTTGGACGCCCCCGATATTGACACAGCTTGTATCGAACTCATTCGAGACGAACCATCCAGCGAAATGACTTTCCTAGCACTGCCACATCAACAGTGCAGGTGACTCAGACACGGCCTGTGTGGAGCGACCACGCGGACGTCCGTGAGCCAACCGCGTATTTCCTCCCTCACCACAGACATCACCATCTCGTCACCCACTTGACTGACCGTCAGCCAAACAATTCGTGAACCGTCAAATTCTGCTCCATCCCTTGTTCTCGAATCCATAACCTTGAGAATACCTGCCTCATTCCTTGATTCCTTCCTTACCATCCGTCACTCTCAGCCTCCCTCCACCGTGTCCTTCCCAACCGGCTCATCGTCCGCGCGTCGATCGGAGATGGTACATTCAACATAGGTGACCTCTGTGCGGTGCATGTCGTTGGGTCCTGGCTTGCAAGTCCCTTCCATATAGGTGCAGGGCTTGGCGCGCGTCTCGACATCCTACACGATGGATACCCCAGTGTAGCTGAGATTCGTCGCCGCCTCTACACTCAGCTTCCCCTTGACCACACCGCCCGCTGGATTCACGTCCTCCCAGCTCCTCCTCCTCTCGTCCCTGACTTCTCCCACGACTTTTGACGCGAGCAACCCAGCCTCCAGCGCGACGTCTTGTACCGGTTGTACATTCGCGCTCTTCCTTCGGGTTCGCGTTTCAACTGTGCCCCGGACCGAGGGATTTGTTCACTCTGCACTGTAGCACCCACAGAGACTATCTCTCACATCTTCTACGAGTGTGGGGTGGCCCCTGTTACAATCCCAAGTGGGACTTAGCGAAGGATCGCTCAGGGTTGATCGCAGAGTAGTGTTTGCAGCGGAAGTAGTGAACTCAGGTCAGAGTGAATGTAAATGACTGAGATGATAATAGCATGCATACATCGGGTTTATATAAGAGTACAAGGGAATACGAAAAGACCTAAGCTAGCCATGTACTCTAAGGGGTACATTCCCTTATTGCAGCGAATTCAAACCGTTCGGCGCGGGAACCCGTTTCAAACCTATTCCCGCTCTTTTCATTTCAAATGTTTCTGCCTGCATCGGTCTTGATCAGACGGTTACCAGTGTCGCTTCGACTCTTCTGACTCCTCGACTTCGTACTCGGTAGAGTCGGCTCCTGTAGCATACATGAATGCCTTCTCATACATCTTCATATCGTAACACTCCCCGTCATTCCTGGGCGCGGGAGGAGCTGACTCGCTTGACTACTCCGGTGAGATCTGAGCAGTGTTTGTACTGCTGACGTGGCAGTCGCTTGGTGAGGAAGTCTGCTGCCATCTCGGTGGTTGGGCAGTAGGCGAGGTCAACTTTCCCCTGGTCGATTTCGTCCTTGACGAAAAAGTACCGAAGTGAAATGTGCTTCGTGCGGTTCACGAAACCTGGCTTGTTCGCGATTCTGATGGCACTCTGGTTGTCGCAGTGAAGGCGAAAGGTGGGCGAAGTTGGGATATTTGCCTCCTGTAGCAGCTCTTGCAGGTACAGGCCTTCGCGAACTGCTGCTGTCGCGGCGATGTATTCTGCTTCAGCCGATGACAGGGCAACCAGCTCCTGCTTCTGTGAGTTCCAGGAGATTGGTCCTGTTGGTTCCAGGCGAAAAACGAAGCCGGTTCGGGACCGTCGATTTGCAGGGTCACCGGCATGATGTGCATCCACGTAGCCGTTGAGGTTGAAGGAGGTCGTCGTCAGCGTGGAGTAGGAGAGCCCGATGTCAGGCGTGGAGATGAAGTACTGCAGGGCGCGCTCCAGGTCCAGCTGGTTTTCAGCTACTGGCTTGCGTGAATACTGTGCCAGTTGGCTGGCGATGTACGAAAGGTCGGGTCGGCAGGTGACAGAGGCGAACAGTAGGCACCCCAATTTCTGCTGGAACATTTGGAGTTCTGCAGATGACAGTGGTTTGTTGTCCGGTTTGTAGTTGGCGCTGGGGTTGCGGTAAGGAGTTGAAAGGGGTGCGGGTGAAATGGTGAAGCGCTCCCCCAGCTGCTCTGCGTACTTGGAGGCTGACAGGTGAATTGCTTCTGGCGCGTAAGTGATAATTAACCCCAGAAATTGTGTGACGTTGTGGTTGATGGTGATGTCAACGCGCTGCGCCAGGTTCTCTTCGAACTGATTAAGGAGCTTGTTGCAGGTGCCGGTGTACAACAGGTCGTCGACGTAGACTGTCAGAAGGATGTAGTCGCCGTTAAAGTGGAGGCGGTACATTCCCAGGTCGTGTGGCAGCTGCCTAAAGCCGATCTCCAGGAGGATTTTGTTCAGATGCTGCTGTCAGAGACGCGGCGCTTGCTTTCTCCCGTAGAGGGGTTTCTTCAGCTGACAGACCCTGGGATCTCCTTCCCCGTAGGTGTGTGGCTGTCCACTAACGCGTATAGAAACGCGTTCTTTACGTCGATCTGCCGCAGTGGTAGGTGCTTAGCGGCGGCAATGGCGAGTAGAATTCTGACGGAGGTGTGACGGCTGACGGGAGCAAAGGTTTGGTCGAAGTCGATGCCGTGGCACTGATCGTACCCGCGTACGACCCAACGTGCTTTGAAACGTTCAATGGTTCCGTCGGCGTTGGTCTTCAGGCGAAAGACCCATTTCCCGCTGAGCACCCTTCTCCCCTTCACTGCTGCACGATCGACTAGAACCCACGTATCGCGAGATTCCAGCGCTTTTAGTTCCGCGTCCATCGTGGCACGCCACTCCTTGGCGTGAGGGCCGGTGAGAGCCTGGCGCGGATTCTTGGGTTCGACGGCGCGCGCAAGAGTAGTGACGGACGTGTGCAGGCCGAGAAGCTGTAGGCCGAACACATTAGCAGTGTCTGGGGTGTTGGTGGTGACTTCCACCACATCGTCGTCGCTGCTCTCGTAGCCGGGGGAGGTGGTACTTGGCTCAGCTTGGCGCCGTGATGGCCCTGGCGCGGGAGCGTCGTCGCTGTCATCGTCGTCGTCGTCCCGTGGGCGAGGAGGTACGCTTGGATGTTCGTCAGTGTCATCGCGGTTCAGTGCCGCTGCTGCAGCTTCGTCTTCTGGAGATGCGAAGCTTCGGCCGCTGTTGACGTAGCCACGTGCCTCGTTGCGACGTTCATCGTCGATCCACTGCTTTAAGGTAAGCCGCTCGTAGAAAAAAATATCACGCGCGGGAACAACCTCCTTGCTGTGAATGTCGAGAATGAGCCACCCTTTGTGCTCATTACCGAGTCCCAGATGGATTCCCCATCGTGCGCGGTGAACGAACTTGCCGATTGTGGCTGAGGTCGGCCGATACTGCACCATGCACCCCCATACCCTCAACATGGAGGGGTCTCCCCTTGAGCCGGTCCATTTCATGTGAGGCGAAAGATTGTCCCTGTTGGCGGTGGTGGAGAGAAGGTTGTGCAGGCGCACCGCATGGTTCTGGCGTAGGGCCATAACTTCTTGGGTAGGCCGGACTGGTTCATGAGGGCGCGCACTTTTGTCATGAGGGTGCGGTTAACCCTCTCTGCGACGCCTTGCTGCTGGTGAGCGTAGGGGAGAGAGATCTCATGTTTGATCCCCTTTTTGGTGAGGACGCTCTCCAGCTCGTTGCTGCGGAATTCCTTGGCCCCGTCGCTCTGCCAGATTTTCAGCTTCCTCCCCGATTGTCGTTGCGCGTGTGCGAGCCAGATGCGAAAAACTTCTGGAGCCTTAGAGCGGGCGTCGACGTTGGCGATCCACACGTGGCGTGAGTAGGCGTCGATGAAGGTGAGCGTGTATTTTTCGCCGTTGATGCCGTCGAAGGTGAGCACGATGAAGTCGCTGTACACTTTCTCCAGCTTCTTGTAGCGATTGGTGCTTGGTTCCAGAGAGGGGTAGGCGCTGTGGGAGAGCGCAGCTGTGGGGCAAACGGTGCAGGTGATTGGGCACTAGGTGTTGTGTGGTTCTGTGCCATCGGGGCGCAGCAGTGCTCCCGGAGGAAAGACTTTGGCATGGAGACAATTGGAGAGAGTCTGGCGTGAGGGGTGACCGAGCCGCTGGTGCCAAAGATCGTCTTCAGCGCGGATGCCGGAGGTGCGTTTGTAGCGTGCATGATGCTCTGCTGCTTCCGCCTCCGTCTCTTGCGGAATCTGGAGTGGGGGTTCTTCCTCTTCTCCTGGTTCTGCTTCGTTGCCCTGCTCCTCTGTTTCTGCTTCTGCTGGTGCTTCTCCTTCTGCAGGTGCCGTTGTGAGGTAGAGCGCGAGAAATTCGCGATCGGGGATGATGTTGAGCGGTGTCCTTGTGCCTTCGATGAAGCGAGCGAACGGATCTGGGCGGGAGATTGGACCAAGTGAGTCACGCGGGGGAGTTGGTGGTATATTCCCCTCCTCAATCTCCGACCGAGGATCGCTCCATCGATAGGAGGAAGAGGGAGGTGAGCGGGTGCGCGGAGGTCGTCCGAGCAGAACGGCGACACGAGGAGACCGTTCTCCGCGCTCAGCTCTCATCTCCCGTTCGGCTTCCTCCAGTTCTTCTTGTGTAAGTTCTCCTTCTTCAGTTTCCGCAGTGCCCCATCCTCCCGTGGTAACCCAGCCGCTAGCGCTGGATCCCCATCCTTGAGCGGTGCCCGAAGCGCCAATAGCGGACCCCCGGGTTGCGCCTTCTTCTGGCTCGTAATCTTCATCTCCCCATGCACCACGTCGTGCTGATGCTTCGTCCCATCCGGCCGCTATGCGCTTTTCATACAGCTTCTGCTTCTTCTCTGCCCTGACCTTGTCTCGTTCTTCCTTGACGCTGAGTTTTTCTTTTGCGCCAGGCCGTATCGATCTCCTTGCGGTAGGTGTCGCGGTCGTAGGGTCGTGGGCGTCCTTCGTCGTCGAAGGTTCCAGTGTTTGCCTTTAGGACCCATCGGAGGGTTTCCGAGCGTGGCGTTGGGCGATCTTGCTGCTGTTGGCCAAGCCGCTCATTTTCTTCGCCGAAGATGCGGTGAGTAGTCACGGAGAGTTCCATGTCTGTCATGCCTGTGGGTTCTGCCTCGACGCTCTCCGCTTCCTGAATTGCCGCATAGTCTTTCTCCACTTGCTCCGTGCGGCTTGCCGTGGGTGTGTGGCAGGTGGTGCAGAGCCCATTGATGTCGGGCTCGTGCAGGTTGATCTCGCGGGGATGAGGGCTGCGACGAATCCACGGCCGTCCGTCTGGGTGTTGCCATGACTCTTGGCTCATGAAAGGGAAGTCAAGGGGGATGAGGTCCACGAGCTCGTCTGATGATGCTTGACAGCTCGGGATGTCGAAGTCCAGGACGTAGATGCCGTTGATCGACCGAGCTCGTCCGAGTAACTTGTGCGACTCAGGAGGGGTGTCCGGCGGTGCGTAGGTAAGGAGGAGGTCGCGTGTATCTGGATTCGTGGCGATCATGACTCCGCAATCTCTGAGTTGCCCTGCTGAGAGTAGGTTAAAGCGAAGGTCCGGGACGTAGAGCACGTCGTTGAACGAGATGTGTGTGTTGCTGTCTCGTGCTTGCAGGACCACGATGCCTTGTGCATTGGTGCGCAGCTGCTCATTGTTGGCGACGGTGACATAGGTGGCGGGGGCGTGGCTGAGGTTCGAGACGTAACGAACAGATCCCACCATGTACTGCCCGCAACAGCTGTCCAGGTACCAGGTGTTGTGATTGTCGGTGTTGTTTCTGCGTAGGAGTAGTGCGAGTCGCGGGGTCACCAGGGTTGCCTTGTAGCGTCTGTGGAAGAATGGGTCTTCGTCTTCTTTCCATCCCACAGGTACGTACTGCTGATTGTCATGTGGCAGGATTTCCCGCAGTGTTATTGGCAGATGCCAATCTTGCTCGTCTTCGTCATACTGATAGTAGTGGTCTTCGGTGAGAGGATTATTCCATCCTTCTTCTGGTTCAATCAGCCCACCGCGAAGTTTGTCCTCTTCGTCTGGTTCAGCAGCGCGAGGGCGACGCCTTGCCGCCATGTTCGCTATCACGTTTCTGGGAGCTCCTGCTTGAGGTCCTTGTCCTTGCTGTTGGTGGTGCTGTACAGGGGGACGAAAGTTTTGATGCTGGGGCTGAGAATGACGAGCGTCTTGTCGGCCGACCCAGTTGTTGTGGTGAGTGGAATTTGGGTGGCGATAGCTGGATCGGGATTTGCATCGATCCGTTGAGTGTCCGAAGACTTTGCATATTTTGCAATAGTGGCGCCTTGGTTGTCGTCGCTCTTCACGGTTGTCTGTGTAGAAGGTGAGGCGCTCTCGGCGCGGCGCGGAGCTTGTTCTGCTCGAGTCCATGTCCTGCTGTTCAGTCAGGAGAGCGGCGCATAGCGCGGCTTCAGACATGATTCCGCGTTGTCGGAGTAGTGCTTTGCAGGGCTTCCACTCTGGCCCGAGTCCTTGAAGGACTATGTTGACGAAGATCTCTTCCGAGATTGCGCTCCCATGCTTCGTGATCTGGTCACGGATATTCCGACAGCTGTTAATATAGGAATTCGCTTTCTCCCCGTGCCCCATCTTTGTCTCCATGAGTTTCTGCAGGAGCCTGCTGGCGGTGACCGAGTCCTTCGGCTGATATACCTCAACGAGGTGCTTCCAGGCTTCCAAGGCTGGAGCGGCGCTCTTTTTGTAGGAGCGGATACTGAGTTGTTCCGCAGGCGTCATGTTTCGTAGCAGCACACTGTATGCCATGAGGGACTCGCTGTAGTACTGAGCCTTGGCGTCGTCGGTGTTTTCCACCGGTTTAGGATAGGAGCCGTCGAAGCAGTGGTAGATCTGCGCTGTCTGTAGGAGGAGCTCAAGCTCGAAACTCCATGTGTAAAAATCCTTGCCGTCAAATGCGGCAGTAGTCTTGATTTTTGAAACGTTGAGAAAGCGTGCTTGCGCAGAGTTGATGACTTCATCACTTGGACGGGGGGCAGTTGTTGTTGATTTGTCTGTGTCGAGGGAGAAGGTGTGCGCGGCGGTATCACGGCTTTTCGCAGCCGGTTGTCCAGGTTGAGCTGGTTGGGAAGAGGTTCCCGCATCGCCTTTGCGCAGTTCATGGAGCTCTTTCTCCATAGTAGAAAGTCGAGCGAATAGCTGCTCGAGTGCGGCAGTGCCGATCGTGGTTGTCGCCTCATTTGTCGCAACCGGGTTGGTTTGTCCTTCAGCCGTTAGATTTGCTTGGCCTCCGGATCCTCCGGCCATCTTGGTCTTGGAGCGTGTGCCGCTCGCCAGATTTAGGTTGGGCGAATTTTACGGAAGTGACGTCGCGAAGAATCCCTGAGTAGCTCTCATACCATGGTACAATCCCAAGTGGGACTTAGCAAAGGATCGCTCAGGGTTGATCGCAGAGTAGTGTTTGCAGCGGAAGTAATGAACCCAGGTCAGAGTGAATGTAAATGACTGAGATGATAATAGCATGCATACATCGGGTTTATATAAGAGTACAAGGGAATACGAAAAGACCTAAGCTAGCCATGTACTCTAAGGGGTACATTCCCTTATTGCAGCGAATTCAAACCGTGCGGCGCGGGAACCCGTTTCAAACCTGTTCCCGCTCTTTTCATTTCAATTGTTTCTGCCTGCATCGGTCTTGATCAGACGGTTACCAGTGTCGCTTCGACTCTTATGACTCCTCGACTTCGTACTCGGTAGAGTCGGCTCCTGTAGCATACAGGAATGCCTTCTCATACATCTTCATATCGTAACAGCCCCTGCAGTGATTTCCGCTCTCTCCTCCGTTGCTCGTCGTCACCTTCACTGCTCTCCTCCTCCCGAGCTCTTGCTATCCTCCTCCCGAGCTCTTGCTTTCCGCTCATCTCCAGAGCTGGCCAGGTGGCCCCATGGAGCCTTCTGGTTGGGGCATCTGCAAAATCTATTTGGAACGCGCGCTGTGAACATAAGTTCCAATCAGTGAAAAAACAACGACGCTCAGCCGCCCGCATCAAGCTAGCAACTCGACTTCGCTTCCTCGTTTTCGACCATGACGGAACACCTTCTATTTACCCGGACCTCCGCGCTTCCTGGCTGTTTGGGGACTCCTTCCGCCCCCCCTAGCCCTTTCCCTTTTTTTTGAGCATAGAGAGCTCCCCAGCCGTGCTGGTGGTTATCCTTTGGATATGGAAATAACGTGTTTCCAACGTACGCCTTTGGGCTGTTGGTTTGTGTAGACCATATATCTAGCTGCTCTATGCTTTGCTGTACATGGTTACGACCTTATATAACCTTAACCTTAACCTTCCTTACCATCCAAGTAGCTCGAGTACCGAGTTCCACTTCTTTCTTCGAGACATTAGCAGGCCTTCGAGGTGTTCACGCCAGCACGTACATAGCCCTTCGAAAGGCGTAGTGAAAAGTACGTGTAAAATGGCTGCCTTGGCTACGTGCACCTCGTGCTCGCTCTCGAGCCTCTCCGTCGCTGCTGGAACTGCCAGCCTCAGAAGACTTCAACGACCAGCAGCCGTTCCTGTGTTGCCAGCTCGGCGATCAGTGACCGTGCGAGCAGCAAAGCTTCCCGCTGGGGTGAGTGCGCATTCTACTGCTACTTAATACTAGTTCCGTTGTGTAGGCAGAGTGAACAATACCAGTAGGTTTGTTGCGTCTCTTCATTGGAGTGACTCGTGCGAATTCTCAAAATTCTCTCCATCGTAGCCGGGACCTGACGACTCGTGTGCGCTGTTGAATCAACCTGGCAAACCGGCCATCGGCCAAAACTTGCAGTGACAGTCGTCACACGTTAGCTCGAGTTTATTGTTGAAAAGAACGTTGAAGGAAAATACCTCATCACAGTCAGTCGGTCCATGGCATTTCAGTTCACCCTTTGACAATCCTTTATTCATCGTCTTCCTCCCCTAGTCATTTGGCTCAATGACTTATCCTCAATGTCGCTACACAAGTTAGAGATCGTGAAATTTACCGTTTTATCACACCTCATCCCCGTTCTTGCAGGTCCCGTCACCTAAAGTGGAGCCCAACATTCCAAAGCCGTTCTGGGGTTTCACCGAGAATGCGGAGTCGTGGAACTCGCGAGCCGCCATGATTGGGCTGTTCGGGGTCATTATCTTGGAAGCGGTGAGTCGCATGTTCTATCGTATGCTGCATGACATTCCTCCCAAAACGCAAGCCTGACATCATGAGGTGCTCTCTATTCACCCATGAGAAGGCGGCTCACAGAGCTGGCTTGAGAGGTTTTAGTAAGCTCGGATGCGCTGGTTTGTCAGATTTTCTTATGTCGTTGATTTGTCGGAAAGATGGCTGGCAGGCACTGGCTTAGGAGAGCGCTGTTAAAACACCAGACGGAGAAGATCATATGTCGGAGTCATGAGACTGCATGCATTGGGGATAATAGCATGAAGTCTCAAGAGCTCCGAAATTGGTCCTGTTTAGTTGTGGCTTGCCCTTCATTATTCTAGGCAACATGCTCTTCTGTCTGTACATCTGCATTTTCTAACTGCTTTTTCGTCCTGCCTGTTCCTGCTGCAGGTTGCTGGCAGAGGAATTCTTGAGTTGATTGGCGTGGAAATTGGCAATGGGTTGGACCTCCCTTTTTAGAGAATTTTGTAGCAAAAAAAACCCTCTTGGTCTACTCCTACAACTTTTTGTTATAACTAGCATCACCGATTGTGCATAGAACAGCAAAAGCGTTGAAGTTGCCACATTTGCACATTTACAACCCTGCTTCACCGACTCGTGTTGTGAAGGAATTCTGCCAACGCCATTGCAAAAATCAATCTATCATATTATCTCGCCAAATGTGTAGAAATTGTGTCCCATCCCATTCCTTCCCTCTCATTCTTGCATCACTACGATACTCCTTGTTCGGCAGTGACAACAGATCACATGCAAACAGAGATATGATATAACAAACTGGACAAAGATGGATGGGTCTGACTCTCTTGTTTGGTACAAGTATTTGTACCATTTGCAAGCAGCAGAATACAGGGGCTCAAATCCAAACATTTCCCAACTGCAGCACCATACAACAGAAGCTCTGCATTCGATCAAATCACAGGCTGGAATGAAAGCCTGCAACTGCAATGCAGCGCATCTAGTCAAAGAGGCTGAAGCCTGCGAAAGCCGAGCAGAGCAGTGCATCTAGTCGAAGAGGCTGAAGCCCATGTCGTCGTCAGACTCCTCCTTCTCCTCCTCTGCCGGCTTGGCCTCCTCCTTGGCCGACTCAGCTGCTGCTGCCGGCGCCGCCGCCACCGCTGCCACCATGAACTTGGAAGGATCCTGGAAAGCGGGTTTGGGTAAGGATCAGGAGAAGCATGATGGGGCGGAGACAAGTGATTAAAGAAAGCATTGATAGGAAAATGGGCAAGGAAACACAGAAGCCATTGATAGAAAAAACGGACAGGTGCCACAGAAAGGAGGGGCCATGATAGCGAGGGGGGAAGCGTGAGAGGGGGAATGGACTTGCCGCACGGATCTCCTTGACCTTGTCGGCCAGAGGGAAGGTGTAATCATCGAGGGCGCGAGCAACAGCGATGACGTTCTTGTACGAGTTGGCAAACACGTGCGGCACGGCGGCGAGCGTGGGGACAAGCAGGGGGCACACGGCTGATGTGCAAGGCAGCACTCACTCGGAGAGAAAGGAGGTGGGAAGGACTCACCGCAAGGATCTCCTTGACCTTGTCGGCCAGGGGGAAGGTATTATCATCCAGAGCAAGCGCAACAGCAATGACGTTCTTGTACGAGTTGGCAAACACGTGCGGCACGGCGGCGAGCGTGGGGTAGTCGGCACCGAGGGAGATGGCGGCCACGTTGGCCACACCGGATGCGAAGTGGCCGAGCAGATCGTCCTCTGACATTTCCAGGACTGACGGGTGGAAGGTAGAGCCGTCGTTAAACACCTGAAGGTGGTTAAGAGGGATACGTAGGGATACATTAGGGTTCAAGGGTTGGGTTGAAGGTGGAGGCCAAGTGGCCAAGCAGATCGTCCTCTGACATGTCCAGGACCGAGGGGTGGAAGTTGGACCCATCGTCAAACACCTGGCAAGAAACAGAGGGGTACAAGGAGATACACAGGGGTACAGAAAGGTTTCAAGTTCAGCAGGGTGCAAAGGGGTGGAGTGTGGTGAAGTGGCCCAGCAGGTCGTCCTCTGACATGTCCAGGACTGAGGGGTGGAAGGTGGACCCGTCGTCAAACTCCTGGGAGGAGGAGAAAAGGGGATACGTAGGATTACAACGGGGTTTAGGGTTCCGGGTTGAGGTGCAGAGGAGGGGCAGTGGGGAGGCGAAGTGGCCCAGCAGATCGTCCTCTGACATGACGAGGCCTGATGGGTGAAAGGTGGAGCCATCGTCAAACACCTGGCGGGGGGCGGGCGAAGACAATTGGGGAAGGTGGAATGTGCATAGGAGGAGAAGGTGTAAGGGTTGCCTTGGTCGGTCCCCAACTACAGAAGCTTAGATACACAAGCTTAAATGTTGTTGCTTATGCCCACCCGCGCTCACACGGCGAGGCCGACACTGGCTGTGTCAGGGCACGGCACGCAAGGCTGGCCAGGTGGGGGTGGTCAGTCCCATCCCATCCCCACCACTGCACCATCGAGTGCTTGCCTGCCTTCACGGCCTCCCTGTCGGCAATTGCCTCAGGGAGGCCGAAGGAGCCTTCAAGGGTGAGGAAGGCCGTGAGCCCCTCCTGCAAAACAAGAGAGGCCCGTTTCTCCTCGCCGTCTTTGTTGGTGAAGGTCTTGCCGTTGTAGTGACGTGCGATGAACGCCTTGAAGATGCGGGTACATTCCACGTCGTTGCGAAAAATACCCTCGTCCTGATTTGCCGGGTTCAGGATCCGCTCCACGACGTGAAGAGCGCAAGCAAGGCTCTCGTCCCAACGGCGCCTAGCAATCTTCCCAATATCAGCCGCAACCGCCCGCGGCAGAATATTCTCCCCCGCTTCCAGCTTGGCGTTCACGTCCTCGGTCAGCTGGAGCATAAGGTCGTAGATGGTTCCCATCATGCCATTCGCGCTGCTGTCCGTGGCCCGCATCACCTTGAACGGAATCGCCAAGAGCTCCACCAGGTAGGTAGCATTCATCCACCATTCGTCATCCATGACGTGGCCGTGGAAGGTATCTGCCGTCAGCTTCCTAGTCCCCGCTGACCAGTTGGCGTACTCCTCGCTCAGCACCATCTGCGACAATGTGGACCGCAGCTGGACGAGCCTGGAGAGGGCGATATAGTTGGTGCCGAACCTGGTCCCCGCCGGCTTCACAAGCTGCTTCCCCTTTCCTCCCTTCACCGCCCCACTCCTCAGGTAATTGCGGGTGAAATGGTGGTTGCGGACGTAGATGATCATGTCCCCGTACCGATCCACAATGTCCTTGCACCACGTGATTTTGCCCACGTCCTCCATCAGGAGGTCGAGCACGTGCGTAGCGCACGGCACATACTCGATGTGCGGCCAATCCGCCATCAGCTCCATGGGGCGGAGGAGGGACGCGATGTAGCCGCCGGTTTTTGACTCCATATTGCAGTTGATAGCCTCGACAAACACCGCTCCCGAATTGTTGACCAGCATGACGTTCGCCTGCGGCCTCCCGCACCGATCGGTCATCAGGTCGGAGGAGACGGTGACGCCATCCCTCTTCCAACTCGCGGCGATGGCTGAAGCCCCTTCTCGATGCCCGTGCGGCATTGCTTCAGCCCAGCTCCTCCCACGTAGTTCCGCCGCGGCGCGACATAACCGTGAGGTGCGTTGTTAATGGCCCTGACCATGTTGCGCCACAACGGGTTGTCGGCGTGGTGTTCGGGAATGCGACAGCCGGCGAAGAACAAGCAGACGGAGTTGTCCGCCTTGCCCCTTCTTGCATTTCGCCTCGTCGCCAATGAAGTCGGTGATGCGGCCTTTCTTCGCACCTCCCACGACAGCGTCGAGTGCAGCATCCTCGGCCCGCCTTTTTTCGTCGCGGTTGGCTGCCTTCTTCTCGTAATGCGCGCGCACCGCCGCTCGCACGTCGGGCGGATCCTTCCTGCACAGGCGGACGTCGCGAGATCTCTGTCCCTTCCATTTTGCAAGATGCTGAGCGCATCGAAACGCACCACCCTTGAACTCGATGGCGCAATACTTGCAAACGCGGACAGCCCCGACGGTGTCGGGGCGGATGGGAACCTTGAAGTGCTTGAAAACGACATGTGCACTATCCTCCTCCTGCCATTGCGCCTCCGAGGTCGAGGCTGACGGATCAGTAGGCTGAGTAGACAGACCAGAAGGCTGAGTGCCGGGAGATGGGACTGGAGTAGACATAGCTCAACAGAGAACAAGGATGACAACTGGATGAGAAATGTGTAGAGGTGGGGTCAATTATACTTACCACGAATTGGTTGGGGGGTGGGGGACGTGCTGTTGTTGGTCACGAGTTGTTGGGGGTGATTGGGCGCAATGTTGATGTACACGTGGATTGGATTATCCTTTCCATTTTTGCTACCTCATCTCACCTCCTCTGCCCTTATGCCCCAGTACTGGTCGTTGATGTACTCAATCTGCTCAGTAAGAGGAAAGATCTTGTAGATCTTGTTGTAGAACACCTGCAGCAACCGTAGCTCCGCCTTGGGGTGTGACAGCTCCACCTGAAAGAGAAGGTGCAAACGGTACAGAGCAGTACAGAGGGGTACAGTACAGATAGGAACAGTGCAGCAGGGTTGGTATGGTAGCGAGAAAGATCTTGTAGTTCCTTTTGTAGAGCAACTGCAGCATCCGCAACTCTGCTTTAGGGTGTCACAGGTCCACCTTTAACAGGGATACAAATGGTACCGACAGGGACAGAGGGGTACGGAGGGGCAGGGCAGAAAGGTTGGTATAGAGTGTAGGGAAGATCTTGTTGCTGAACACCTGCAGCATCTGCAACTTTGCCTTAGGATGCCACAGTTCCACCCTGAACAGGTTTAGAAAGACTGGGACAGAGGGGTACGGAGGGGTACAGGGGGGCAAGGTTGGTGTCGAGTGTAGGGGAGATATGAAAGATTCCGTTGCAGATGCACCGGAAGCAAACCTGCACAACGTTAGCATAATCAGACTCTCACACAGCTCCTTGCACTATATGGATGCATCAGTTTTGAGGTTTGCACGCAGTGTGGGGTGTGTGTGAGGTCCGATTTCAACTCAAGAACTTCACAGAGAGGTGGGACAGGGGGAGAATGTGTCTTCTGCTTTGAAGGGCGGGTTGAGAAATTTCAAAGAAATTTGAGGTCTGCTTCGAAAATTGAAACACCCTGCTGGAGGGTACTGACTGAAACGCAAGCATCTCCACCTTCCATTACCTTGGTCTTTAGGTCCGCAAGCACATCTGCCACCGTAGATTTCTTGGGCATCCTAATGTTGTGCACCGACACCTGGGAAGAGGAGGCAGGTCATGAATGAAGCATGGACAGTACCCAGAACTAGGCTTGAGAAAAGATCCAACCGCAGTACGATTCGATGCAAACAGAGCCGAACACAATTTGTTTGGCATCTGGTTCGAAACGGACCAAACCTGTTTCATGTCGAACCAGTTCGACGGTTCGAGCAATTCCACTGTGGTATTTATCTCTAGCCACGTCAAACCCCGTTTCCGGTTCGAAACAAATCGGGCAGGACTATGCGGCCAACTCCGCGACTGCATTCTCAATTGATTGAAATACCAAAACGTTAGAGCTGGTTCCAAACTCCAACTCTTTCTTTGCTCGGTACGAATCGGTTTGGTTTGATTAGACAATTATCAGACCTCAAACTAGCAAGATCCATTGCGTATTCATCTCGAACCTGTTTCTTGCAGCAAAGAGCACCACGAACCAAAAAAGAACACCCATGGGTGAGACATCGGCAGGAGCAGGTTTGATAAGCGGGTGCAAATCTACAAGAACAAAATGCATGCACCTATTTATCAGCTCACATCTCTCCCCACACCGCCTTCACCTTGCTATTGTGGAATGTGACGTTAAGGAGGCTTCGCTGCAGCTCCCATTAATACAAACACGCGCATACCTTTCTCACCACCCACACAACTTGCTCTCACCTAATCCGCCATGCTCTCACCACCCACACCTTTCTTCTTTCCCCCTCACCTCCCTCCCCTCACCTCTTCTGCCTTGCTGTTGTGGAACGTGATGTTGAGAGTCTTGAGCTGCTGCAGTTCTGGCAGCGGGATGTCGAGCGTCTCGAAATAGAGGATGTCTGTCGACTGCAAGACACAGACGACAGAAGACGGAAAAGGGGAAGACGGAAAGGGGGAATTATAAGGCAGTGGCCATAGCAGCCCTAGGCCCAGCTAATGCTGAGGGATGTTGAGTGTATCGAAGTAGAGGATATCAGAGGACTGCAAGACAAAGGGGAATAATGGAGGGGGATTCGGGGAATTTACGAAGATGAGCATGTGCTGTCCACGCCTTGGTACTTGATGGGCGGTCGGTGGGGCTTGGGCTGCTGCGGGTGACAGTTGTGCATAATGACACCCATAACCCTTACCCCATAAACCAAACCCGAACGCTGTACCTCACCAAGCCCCCCTTCCTCCCGTCCTTTATACCCCTACCTGGCTGTAGTGCACGAGCATGTCAGCCAGGCAGTCCGTGCCTCGGTACTTGATGGGAGGGTGGCATTGATTTAGAGTCGGTAAACCTAGCCCACACGTACCCCATATGCCAATTCTTCTTCCCCCCACCCACACCTGGTTGAAGTGCACGAGCATGTTGGTCAGGCAGTCCACGCCTCGGTACTTGACGGCCGGCTGCAGTGAGTTAGAGTCTCGGTAAACCTACCCCAGACACATTCCATATGCTAATCCTTCCCCTTCTCCTCACCTGGTCGTAGTGCACGAGCATGTCAGCCAGGCAGTCCACGCCTCGGTATTTGATGGCCGGCGGCTTGGGCTTCTGCGAGTAGCAGTTGTGCGTGGTGAGTCGGACCTTGGAAGGGTTGTCCAGGCCTATCTCCTCTGCCAGCCTCGCCACCACGTCGTCATACATGTTCTCCTTGGAGCTGCCGGGGAGAGAGGGAGAGGAAGAGGGAGAGGGAGAGGGAGAGGGAGAGGGAGAGGGAGAGGGAGAGGGAGAGGGAGAGGGAGAGGGAGATGGAGAGGGAGAGGGAGAGGGAGAGGGAGAGGGAGCAGAGCAACACAGAAGGGCGAGCTTGACGGGAGGCGGCTTAGGTTGAGTTGCATCTGCGCATGGTGAGGCAGATCTTGGAAGGGTCCTCTGCTAGCCTCGCCACCACGACTTCATACGCGTGCTGCTTGTTGCCGCAGGAAGGATGGTGGAGGAAGGAGAGGGTATGGAGCCTGGTGTGAGTGGTGGGTCTCGGACGAGAAGTAAAGCCCTAGCTCCTCTACCAGCCTTGTCACCGACTCACCTCACCATCATGTCAGTGGGAGACCCAACGGCACTGAGCACTTACAGACAGCACGCGGCAGAGGATGCCCACCTTCGGATTTGTCCAGGTTGGGTAGCAACAAGAAGAAGGCATTCAGACAAAGACGATCAAATGCACCACCTACCGGTTGTGCACCCCACCCACCTCACAAGATATCTGACTCCTAGGGCAAACTCCTAGTCCCACTCACTTACCAAGAAAGAGAGCTCAACCAGAGGTTGGGAACTCACAGCTCGAGGCAGAAAGAGTCCTCTGTGGGCTTCTCCAGGCGTCTGAAGTGCACCACCTGCCGATTGCGCACATACTCCAAGAAGGACGGCACGTCGGGGTACCTCACCGTACTCCCACCACTCCCGGCAGCCCCAGCCGCCGCACCCTCTCGGGCGAGTGGCTTGGCGCGCTGCACGCAGATAATGTCGCCATCCTCCAGCTGCCCGCCTCTGAATGTGACCGTGCAGTCCATGGCCTCGCACATCACACTCGGCTCAAACTTTATCTCCTGCGTGTTGGAGGAGGAGGGAAGGGGGGGGGAGGGGAAGGGGAGACGGCTGAGTTT
The DNA here is from genome assembly GCA_947471745.1 of Closterium sp. Naga37s-1. Classification (NCBI taxonomy): domain Eukaryota; kingdom Viridiplantae; phylum Streptophyta; class Zygnematophyceae; order Desmidiales; family Closteriaceae; genus Closterium; species Closterium sp. Naga37s-1. The sequence continues at coordinate 4,119,729 of CANJKZ010000197.1, forward strand.
CCTGGGCTATGAGTGCTCCATTTTTTGGCAAATGCTGCACAAGTATTGGCAGAATGTTGTCTGTGCGAGAGAGGCCACACATCTGGTTGACCTTCCCTCTTGAATCAAATCAACACTCAGCACTAAAAGTACTATCCTCCTCACGCACCACACGCACCTCAAAGAGAAGGATGTCATCCGTGAAAGAGAGACCACACATCTCGTTGATCTTCCCTCGCACATCGGCAGGAGTCTGCCCAAGCTTCACAAAGAGACGACCCACGTACCTGTAAGAGAAAGGGAGAGGACGGAGAGGGGAGAAGGGTAAGAGTATACATTCTGTATGTGTGAAAATTTACATCAAAAGGTGCTTTTTGGTCGAGCTTCACGAACTGACGTGCCTGCAAAGGGAGGTGGAAAAAGGAGACAGTGGAGAGGAGGGAGAGGTTAGGGAAAGAGTGTGAACAGGAAAAGGGAGATATTCAAGACATATAAACAATGCATCGAAAGGCGTGGCACGGTTTTCCCAAGCTTCACAAAATGACAATCCAATATCCTACAGAGGAAGGGGGTGGACATGGAAGTGGAAGAGGGGAACAGGGGGGGAGAGGAGGATTGGAGGAGGAGTGTTTTCCAAGCCTGCATTGCACCCCTGCTTTCCAAACTGACCATCCTCCTATAAACGACTCTCACCTATGCATCTCTCACCAAAGCATCTCCCACCTAAGCATCTCTGACCTAAGCATGTCTCACTTAAAAATCTCATCCAAGTGTCTCTCACCTAAGCGTCTCAGTCAGTGGGTTGTAGAACTTGAGAAAGAGCAGAATGTCGTCCTTGGCCCTCTCATGCAGCGGAGCCACTGGCCGGTTCTGGTGTAGTCAGGTTACGAAGGAGGGGGGAAATGGGTAGGTTGGGGAATCTTGCATCAACTTAGAGAGTCACCTCCAGGTCAACGAAGGATGGGAGGGAGGGATCGGGACGGGGAGGAAATTAATGGATAGGAGGGAGGGAGTGAGAGGGGTGGGGGGAGTAAAGGAAGGAATACCGTCTGTGTGGCAGTGGTGCAATCGGGTTACAGGTAAGGGAAGGGGAACGAGACGACTCACAAGTAGCCTCATGAGGAATTGAAATGCAGCAATAAGGGGGTGAGAGGACCTACAGGGGGGGTTGGCGAGCCTTCTAGGAACAGACGCAGGTCCGTGCGGTGTGCCCTGCTCACTGAGTCCCTCAGCTGTCGTACCTGAAAGAGGAGGCAGGTCGGAGAAGGGAAGGGACGGGAGAATAGGGTTGGAAAGGATTGGGAGAGCAGATGCAGGTCCATTGCGTGTGCCCTGCATACTGAGTCCCTAAGCTGCCCCACCTGGGTAGACCGAACAGAGTGGGACTAGAGCGGAGGGGAATCAGGGGAGGGAGGGTATGAACAGAGTGTAGTAGGGGACTGGAGCGGAGAGGCATCGGGGTAGGGAGGGACAGAACAAAGTGTTCTGGACGCTATTCACTCTCACTCTTTCTCGCCTTCCACCGCCCCCTCCCCGTTCCCCCGCCTTCCCCCACTCTCACCGTCATGCCCTCTTCTTCGGCAGTAAGCGGCCACGTGGGGCGATACGTGTGGTTCTGCCGACGCGCCCACAGCCAGAACCGCTTTTACCCTCACACAGCCTCTCTACTTCCTTTTCTCAATCACTCTCTCACTTTCCCTCCCTCTCCCCTCCCTTCCCCTGTCTCACCGTCATTCTCTCCTCCTCAACGTTAAGGGGCCGTTTGGGGCGGTACGTGTGGTTCTGCCGACGCCCCCACAGCCAAAACCGCTGGCCTGCCACCGGAACGCCAACCTCCCTCTCCACCTCCCTCTGGAAGTCCGCAAAGCACATCTGGTTTGGCAAGCGGAAACTCGTCACGTGCTCGTGGTCTACAAGATCGAAGATTTGGTCACTGCCGATCTGCTCCCACAGGTCCTTGTCTCGCGACACCTTGATGACCGTGAACAGGTGCGCCTCCGCCTTCTCCTTGCGCTTCCGCTCCTCCTCCTGCTCCTCCTGCTCCCGCTTCAACTGCATCTGGGGAGTGGGGGGAGAAGAGTAGACGCAAATACACACAGGAGTCATGCAAACGGTTCCATGGGGAGGGAAATGTCACAACACTTCCCTTGCGCTTGTACTCCTCCTCCCTGCTCAAGCTTTGCTGGAAAGGGAGCGGGAGGAGCAGGATCAGGGTGTCAAGCCAGGGAGGTGAAATCCAGGATCAGGATCTACCCAATCGTTGCTGCGCAGCGTTACTACAAATTGTGTCATCGCGAAAATATACGATCCTCAAACATGCATTGGCCGGTACCTATTTCACAGTGACATGGATAGCCTGGAACACCAATACTAAGTTTTGAGACGTCCCAAAAATAGATGGAACACTAGGCGAGACTGGCGAACAGAAACAACCGCGCCTTTTCTAGCATCAATTTATAACAAGGTCTCACCTCCCAGTCCTTCGTTTCCTCCTTTGGCTGCACCAACGTTTTCACTGCCTGTGCTACCGACGCTGACACAAGCGATTCCACCTCTTCTCTTGAAACCCGTGCTTCTGCATCATCCTGAGGAATTACACTTGTTGGCGACTGACACGAGGCCTGAGAAACCGCCTGAAATCAGCACATAGTGAGAAAAACAATAGAACTGGAGTGAGTAGATATCACATTATCTAGTTGGGGTAACAAGCTTGAATAAACTTATCCGTTCACCTCCCAGATCTTGGACGTTTCTTCTTTCTGATGCGACAGCGATTCCTCTGCCTGCGAGAGTCGCACTGTCAGTGAAGCCACCTCCTTTTCCTTTGCAGCCCTCTCACCTGCTAACTCGTTCTTAAGTTCGCTTATCTTCCTATCGTTCTCCTCCCTCATTTCTCTTAAAAGTGTCTCCAGATTCTGCAATCTATCTGTCAGCATCGGGCTCTCGGTGATTTCTTCTCTCTGCCGCTGTTCCGCTTCCAACTCCCTCCTTGCATCCTCGAATCGAACCGCTAATTTCGATTCTACGCTCAAAAGCTCCTCCAAAAGCCTTGCCGTCGCCGACATCATGGTGAACTCGGCTCCGGTTGGGACGAGGAAGAGCTGACGCGTTTTGTGAGAAAGAACAACCACGGAATTTGGAAACTAACTTCTGCTGCTAATCCTCTGGGAGGTTGGTAGAAGATTTTCTCGGTTCCGAGTGTCCTCTGGACGTCAGTCGACTTTGCCGGTGACGTAGGCGTCGCCATCCGCCAGGTGGGGCACGTCGGGACGCGGGCCCACTTCCCCGTCCCGTCTGAGCGCCGCGCGCATGTCCTCCATCGGCGTCACGACGATCCGTGCAAACTTTTGCGACGCGTGGGCGAAACAAAAATTTATCGCACTGGGCGTACAACCCGACTCGTCGTCGTCAATCCTCGTTAGGCGAGAGGAGGGCGTGAATAAGGCGTGAACTATGGTGGTAATCAGCATGACTACGTTATAAGTGCACCCCAGATTCGTTGTGTGAGAGTGTTACACTGTACAAGGTTTCACAAATGAACACAGATTCGTTATAGTTAAGTCTAGAACAGCAAAATACTTTATGAACTTTCATTCTCAAATTCCTTATCGCTCACCTAACTTCACCGCGTATAACACTGTTCACAGGCTCGACGATTCTTTGTCTGTTACCGGATAAAGGTTCCCGTATGTAGCATATAATTGTTAGCAAACTTACCGTATGGCGTGTACATTTCATATTGTAATTATAAGATTTATATGGTATCCTAATTTAAGTAGAAGACCCTTTTTAAGCTAGGTATATGAGCTAAGACACGTACATGTTCCATTGGTTCACAGCCGTTTTTCACCTACCCCAGCAGCACCACCACCCCCAGCCTCAGCTATTGAGCCAGCCCCCACAGAAGTCTGATGATGACACCACTGCTGGCTGGACACAACCTGATCTCACCTTCCCTCTTGCTGCACCATTTCTCCACCCATTCCCCCCCACTATTTCCACCAGCTTCAGCTATCTAGCCAGCCAGCCCCCAGCAGGAGTCTAAAGATGGCGTCAGAGGTGGCAGGAGGGGGGAACATCTCACATCCCTTCCTGCTTCACTATCCCCCTCCCATCGCCTCTCCCATACCCCCGCCGCCTGCACCACTCCCCCCAGCTTCAGCTATCCGGCCAGCACCCAGCAAGAGTCTGAAACTGGCATTAGTGGTGGCTGGCGGGGGGGGGCGATCTCACATCCCCTCCTGCTTCACCATCCCCCCTCCCATCGCCCCTCCCATCCCCCCCACTGGCACCACTCCCCGCGGATTCAGCTATCCAGCTGGCCCCCAGCAGGAGTCTGAAGATGGATTCCCGACAGTGGTGGCAGGAGGCAACCTGATTTCACATTCCCTCTTGCTTCACCATCGTCCCTCCCATCCCCGCACCCGCACTGTTTCCCCCAGCTTCAGCTATCCAGCCGGCCCCCAGCAGCTTGCTGTAGGATGACCTGATGAATATGGTTGGGAGGATGGGTAGTGTGAGAAACGAGGCAGGGCACACACATGCTGTCAGTGGTGGGTTGAGCAGGGAGAGCAGTCGGTGACTGCTGCTCGTGTGATGGTCCGTCCTGACAGCGCGGCTTGCTGTAGAATGACCTGATGGGATTGGTGGGTGAGAGGGGGGGGCGAAGGGAGAGAAAGAAGGATGCCTGATGTCACTGGTGGCAAGACGACGGCGGAAGAGTCGGTGCAATGCTGCTCGTGAGATGGCCTCTCCTGACAGCGCTGCTTGCTGTGAAATAACCTGTTCAGTTGGGCGGGAGGAGGGGAAGCAATTGAGGGAGAAAAGGCAAAGTACATACCGTCAATGGTTGCAGGAGGCAAGCGAACAGTCAGTGACCACTGCTCGTGAGATGGTCCCTCATGTCAGCGCTGCCTGCTGTGAGATATTTGATAGGTATTGTTGAGTGGGAAGAAGAGGGGGGTGGGGGACGGCAGTGTGAGGCCAAAGGCAGGGCATCTGCTGTCAGTGGTGGCTGGGGCAGACAGAAGGATTTTTTAACCACACTGATCGTGTAGAATAACCTGCTGGGACGCTTTTGAGAATCCTCACAACTTGAGTCGCTTTTGTCATGATCCAAAGTAAAAGCACAAGAGGAAGGACAGGGGTTGAGAAGAAGGAGGGTGTGTGTGAATGAAAGAGATTGTGTCGAATACAATCAATAACAAAGGTGATCAAGCGTTAGAAAATCAGCAAAGAGGCATACATGCAGAGGCAGGCAAGAAGCACAAGAGAATGAAGAGAGGTGGATGACTGGAGGTGATACTTTCCTGGGTAAGTTCTGTTATCAACTACTGTACCGGCCAACCAATCCCAAAAGTTACAGTGTCAGGAACTTTCAAGTCGACTTAAAAGGTCTTTGGAAGATGGCACGGTAGCTGATCGCACACAGCACGCATTGGAAGCGAGGCTCCCAACCGGGCTGATAGCAAAGCGGCTTGAATAATTGATCACAGATTTATCCCCATGGACTTCTTACCTTGGCTGAAAGCAGGTCACGTCCTTGTTGAGAAGAGATGTTCAGAGCCGCTGACGAGACCCCTCCTGCTGATGCCGTACTGATGGCTGCTTGCGCAAACAAGAATGAGTGAGAGGCAAGGAACAAAGAGTGGGGGGGGTGTTGGCAGACGGGAGAGGAAGGAGCAGGAAAATGGAGCGCAGAAGATGGCGCACAAACAATAATCACGCTAACACACGGCACCGCAAAAACATCTCCCTTTCCTCTGCAGGTGTGATATCACCACCACCAAACATCCCACAAGCAAGCTGCTCTCACATGCAGCACGGCTACTCTGTCTCGCAGCCTCTACGCCTGAGTCAAACTCTGCACCAACCCCTCTGCTTGTTGGAAATTTTGAATCAGCACTACTGCTATACCGCAAGGTACTATCAAAACGAGCCACAAGCCTCACCTGCAGCACAACCACTCTGTCCCTCAGTCTTTGTGCCTGGATAATTATCTACACCAGCCCCTTATGCTCCTCAGGACTGAGAAACCGCCTAAACACACGGCACCACAATAACATCTCCCTTTCCTCCTTTGATCTCCTCTCCCCCGCGCCTCCTCGCTTCCCTCCTCCATGATTTCCTCCCCCCCTTCGCCCTTCTCCCCCCTTCCTTCTCCCGCCTTTGCTCCCATCTCCCTTTCACCTCCTCGTTCCCCTTCCCTGCCTCGTTTCGCCGCCTCCTCTTCCTCGCTTTCTTCTGCCCCTGCCCCTTTCGGATCGTTCCGTCCACTCTTCTCGGGTCCAGCAGGCCACGTTCCAGGATAAAGGCCTTGCGCCGGTACGGGGAGGGGGTGGGGGGGGGGGGGGAGTTGGAAGGGTTTGTAGTGGAATGATGCTGTTAGAGTGGTTGCTCTTTTGGGGTCCAGTAGATTGTGCTCCAGGATAACGGCCTTGCGCCGGGACCATACATCCTGCCTGAAACAGAGAGGGAGAAAAGGGGAGGGAGAGGAGGGGAGGAGGGGAGGTGATGCTATGGGACCTTACACCTTACGTTACATTACACCTTACATTACGCATATATTTGAGGAGTCTCCAAGGTGGATCTATACATGCATAGTAGAATTAACCACGTGCACCTGGAGAGTTAAACACTTGTAGCATCTTGATCTTGAACCGTCTGTCCCAATAAGGTTTCCAGCATCCGCCCGAGTGCTGGCAGCGATGGCAAATTAGAGGTAGGGGGTGGTGGGGCACCATAGCGGCACTGTAGCAGGCACTGTAACAGGTACATAAGTAGGTACTGTATCTGGAGCTGTAGCAGGAGCAGGAGTGCCACAGGTAGCAGTACTGGTGGGCCCACCAATCCAGGTCTCATCTCGACGCACCCGGAGCCAACACATGCATGGGGGGGTGGAGAGGCAGATGGGAGGAGCAGAGGAGAACGAGGGGCGAAGGGACAGACGGGGGTGGGGGGGTTGGATGGGAGAAAAGAGGGAGAGGCAGCAGGAGAAAGAGAGGAGTAGTGGATTCTTGTGACAAGGGGGGATGGGGAGGCGGTGTGCTGTGTGTGCATGGAGAGGCCGAGGAAGACAGCGTTTGTGGCGTGTGGCCACATGCTGTGCTGTACGTGCGCTCAAGAGTCAGTAGACCAGGGACAGGCGTGACAAGTGCCCTGAGAGCTGGTACACCAAGGAATAATAAGGTTGTTAGTATCTGCCACAGGAATTATCCCGATGATAACCCACGAAGAGTGAATCTGATTGTACTGCACCTCAATGCAGACAGTACTGATTGTAATGCTTAATATGGATAGCACCCTAGGTAGTTGAAGACAGTAACATGCACATTCGGAAGGCACTCCATAAGCATCTCTGCTGTCCGACTGTCTTTCACTTCAACCGCCTCAAGGCAAGGAAGGGTCTTCAAGTGCCCAACTAAAAAGTGAAGATCCTGATACGAAGTCCATAACCGAATGGTTTTGAGGGATTCGAACCATGCCAGATGCCTCATGCCCTTGACCGTCACTTGCTCTGGCAGAGCGAGCCATGCCAGCTTTGACAGAGGCGCAAGATGTGCTAACCCATCGTCCGTCACACGGAATGTGCCAAGATCCAACGCTTCAAGGCTCGTCAATTTCCCAACATGCACCATGCCAGCCGACGAGATGTAACAACAATCACAACGTGAAAGAACGAGGACTTTGAGGGAGCCAAGGCACGTCAGATGAGCCAGCCCCTCATCTGAAACCTGGCTTTTATCAGTTCGAGCCGATGGAGAGCCGTCAGGTTGCTGATTCCCAAGACCACTGAATCATAAAAAAGGTGTGATTCAAGTCTTGGCTCCTCCAGCCATGTCAGCTCACCACTATGCACCATGCCAGCCGACGAGATGTCATTAAAAAGTGAAGGAATGAGGACTTGGGGGGGAGCCAAGTAATGTCAGATGAGCCAGCTCATGGTCAGGATTCCGTGTATCAACCAGTTTAAGCCAGCGGAGAGCTGTCAGAGTGCTGAGTCTCATAACCATTGTATCATTGAAGCGGTGCGATTCAAGTTTTAGCTCCTCCAGCCATATCAGCTTCCCCACATGCACCATGCCGGTGGACGAGATGCGATCGTTACGGGAAAGAACAAGGACTTTGAGGGAGCCAAGGCATGTCAGATGGGCCAGCCCACCATCTGAAACCTGTGTATGTATCAGTTCGAGCACACGAAGAGCCGTCAAGTTGCTGATTCCCAGGACCGTTGAATGATCGAAATTGTGACCTTTAGGCTTAAGCTCCTCCAGCCATAGTAGCTTCCCCACACGCACCATGCCAGCTGACGAGATGTAACAACGATAAAAACGTGAAAGAACGAGGACTTTAAGGGAGCCAAGGCATGTCAGATGAGCCAGACCATCATTTGAAACGCGCGTTTTCATCAGCTCAAGACGACGGAGAGCAGTCAGGTTTCTGACGCCCAGAACCACTGAATCATCAAAAGTGCCTGACTCAAGTTTCAGCTCCTCCAGCCATGTCATGGTGTAGAGTTGCCTCAAGGCGGCATTGTGAACACAATGGGAAATCTCCAGGCGCTTAAGGGATGTAAAGAAGGGGAGGTGAAGAAGTCCACAGTCAGTAAGTGGCTCATCTGACCTGTCCACTTTCATAAACATTGTGCTGTCGTCAGCACGAATGATCCTCGCATCTGTTTTGTTTGGTGGCTGGTCCGAGGTGAGATAAATAGCCTGAAATTATCAAAATGTCCTGAAATTAGCCATGGCAAAGGGATGGGAATGCGCATGTTGCAACCACATGCCTCCAACAGGTTAACATCTCACCTCGAGCACCTTTCTCGATTCCTCCTTTCGCTGCACCCCCATTTTCTCTGCCTGCGCCGACTGTGCTGTCATTGCCTTCACGATGTTCTCCATCTCCTTTCTTAGAGCCCGTGTTTCATCCTGAGCGTCATTACCAGTTGTTGGCTGACAAGAAGACCGAGGAATCGCCTGAAGAAAGTACATTGTGAGAAGGGTGGAGTTGGAAAAATAGACATCGTAATACTCAAGTTACGGTTAGACGCGCCCACCTCCAACATTTTGCAGTTCTTTTCCTTCTCCTGCGAAAGCTATTTCTCTGTCTGCGAGAGTCGCACGGTCAGTGCAGCCACCTCCTTTTCCTTTCCCTCCCTCGCAGCCCTCTCAGCTGCTAGCTCATTCTTAAGGTCGTTTATGTTGTTAATGTACTCCGTCGGTTCTTTCAGATTCTTCTCCAGACTCCTCTAATTTATCAGCCAGCATCGGGCTCTCCGTGATTTCTCTCCTCTGTTGCTGTTCCGCTTCCAACTCCCTCCTGGCATCGTCGAATCTAACGGCTAGTTTCGTTCCTACGCTCACAATCTCCTCCAAAAGCCTTGCTGTCGCCGTCATCATTGTGAACTCGGCTCTGATTGTGACGAGGAAGAGCCGACGCGTTTTGTGAGAAGAACGGTCAGCAAAACAATTACCACGAAATATGGAAACTAACTACTGATGCGACTAATCCTCTGGGAGGTTCGTAGGAGATCTCCAAGGTTCTGTGTGTCCTGTCCTCTCGACATCCGTCGACTTTGCTCGTGACGTAGACGTCGCCGTCACTACCAGCTGGGGCCCGTTGAGACGCGGGCCCACTTCCCCATCGCGCATGCCCTCCATCGGCGTCGCGACGACCCGTGCAACTTTGTGAAGATTTCCGTAGCCTGCACACACTTGCGATACGTGCGAGCAACCTGTCTCGCCGGATTCGTCCATCGTCACTCCTCGTTAGGCGTGAGGAGGGCGTGAAATAGGCGTGAACCATGGCAGTGATCAGCATGACCGGTGGTACCCTGCGACGTCCACCTCAGATTCTGGTGATTCGTTGTGCGCTAGTGTTTCACGAATGAATGTCAAAGCAATCAAGTCTAAAACTACAGATGACTATGTGAATGTTACATTCTCAATTTCCTTACATCCCACACTATTCACGGGCTAGACCGTTCTTCCGCCACAACATCACATGCCAGATTTTTCGAACCACGCATTGCTCTACAAGGCCAAATCGATCGACACCTCGCTACAAACATAGCATGCTTAGTTTGCTCAAGTCGTGAAATCAAAATATGTTACGAATCTCTTGTTGCTCACTCACTATCATTCCCCCCAAACCCCCCATTGGCACTATCTCCCCAAGCCTCAGCCGTCCGATTTAAACACTGGTGGCTGGAGTGCAGCAATATTCCCACCAACAGCTTCAGCTATCCAGCCAACCCCCAGCAAGAGCCTGCCATCAGTAATGGCTGGGGAGATCATGGACTCACATTCCTTCCTGCTTCACCATCCCCCCTCCCATCCCCCCACCAGCACTACCTCCCACGGCTTCAGCTATCCAGCCAGCACCCAGCAGGATTCTGAAAATTGCATCAGTGGTGGCGGAGGGAAGGCGGAAGAATCGGTGCACTGCTGCTCGTGAAATGGCTCCTCCTGACAGGGCTGCTTGCTGTAGGATGACCTGATGGGAGGGGAGGGGGGGGAAGAGGGGACCCACACGCACACACACACACACACACACACACACACACACACACACACACACACACGCACACACACATACTCACACACACACACACACACACACATACACACAAACACACACACACACATTAGTCTACTTAGTAGCACACTAAGGTGGTGACCCAGCACTCGAATCTCACCTGCTTGGCCCGGAGGTAGTGTGCCGGCAGCATGCGCATGTGCGTGCATCGCTCACGCTCCTGAAAAACTGGCAGAGCTTGGCGGTTTTCATGCGGGTGGATGGCGTTTTTTGTCATGATCCGGAAGACATGCACAAGTAGAAGGACGGGCAATTGGATGCATGGATCAGAGGGAGGATCAGAGGGAGGAAGGGAGGGAGGTAAAGCGGAAGGAAATAGGTCTGGTTGAAACTTATGGGCTGGACAGAAGGGAACAGGAGTCAACAGAAGAGAGACAGAGGCAAAGACAGTTTGAAGGCAGAGCAAAGAAGTCACAACAACACCGAGAGGCATGAAGGCAGCATGGAAACGAGTATCGGGGACATGTGTATGGTTGGAAATTGGAAGACGATAATCGTCATGATCCCACATTGGTTAATAGCGGCACATATTGATCTATTGGGAATGAATTTCTTACCTTAGCATGGCTGATAGAAGCACACCTGGGGTGGGAGGAGATGTCAAGAGCAGCTGAAGGACCTCCTGATGATGCTGTGCCGATGGCTGGTGGCACAAGTGGCAAGGGAGCAAAGAGAGTGGAAAAAATGGCAGAGGGGTGAAGAATGCGTGGGACAAAGGAGCAGGGAAGATGGAGCATGAGGTGATGGGGAGGAGGGACCTCTTGCTGATGGTGCTGTGCTGGTTGCTGTGAGTGCAACTGGCCAAGAAGGAAAGGGAGGGCAGACACATGAGCTTGGTAATAGAACAGGAACGTGTAACAAGAGGTGGTGGAAAGGCACGCGATGGCAGCAGCAGCAGCAGCAGTGGGGCGGGGAGTTCATACTCAGCAGTTGATGTCTCAAATCAGCACTACTTACTTACTAGGTGCTATCTCAATCAAACTACAAGCCTCACCTGCGGCACGGCCACTTTGTCTCAGTCTCTCTTATTTGAGCCAGGTTTTGCATCTGCCAGACCCTCGTGCTCCTCTGCGCAGGGGAGCTGTAGAAACATCTCCAGCAGCACACAAACCTGTCTTCCTTTGACAAGTACTGCTCCTGTGCTGACACCACCACCACACATCCACACAAGCAAACCACAAGCCTCACCTGCAGCACGGCCACTCTCCCTCAGTCGCTGCGCCTGGGTAAGCATCTGCACCAGCCCCTCATGCTCCTCAGGACTGAGTAACCGCGGAAACACGCAGCACCACAGAAACGTCTCCCTTTCCTCCTTTGATCTCCTCTCCCCGCCGACTCCTCAATTCCCTCCTCCGCGTTTCCCTCCCTTTTCTCCCTACTCTCCCCCCATCTCCCTTTCACCTCCGCCTTCCCTTTCCCCTCCTCGTTCCGACGTCTCCTCTGCCCTGTCCTGCTCCCTGCCCCTACTGCTACTGGTGTTTGTTTTGGATCGGATCATTCCATCTGCTCTTCTCGGGTCCAGCAGACCCCGCTCCAGGATGAAGGCCTTGCACCGGGACCGCTCCTCTCCTCTAGCTTGAAGAGAGGAGGGGGGAGAGCAGAGAGGGGAGGGGTTGGAAGGGTTTGCAGCGAAATGAACCTATTTGAGTGGTTGCTCTTCTGGAGTCAAGCACATCATGCTCAAGGCAAAGGCCGGAACCTTTCTTCCAGCCTAAAACGGAGAGGGAGAAGAGGGGAGGGAGAGTTGGGGAGGAGGGGAGATTCTCTGGGGCCTTGCACCTTGTGTTACACCCTATGTTACGTTACACCTTACGTTACGTTACACCTTATATTTGAGGAGTCTCAGAGGTGGACCTATCTATGCATAGTAAAATTAACCACGCACACCTGGAGAGTTACACATATGCAGCATCTTGATCTTGAACCGTCTGTCCCAATGAAGTTTTCAGCAGCAGCACCTGTATGAGATGCTTGGGGGAGGTAGGAACGAAAAGCTGCTACAGTTTAGCAGGGACCATGGTGTCGCAGTCCTGGGTGGCCCACCAATCCAGGTGGCATCCAGACAAACCCAGAGCCATGCTCTCACCCCACCCACACACATGCATCACGGTTTCGGGCAACCGGCCGGAGGAACGTTCTGATAAATAGATGGAGGGAAGAAGCAAAGGAGGAAGAAGAGGAGAGGTGCAGGGACAGGCGGTGCAGAGGAGGGGCGGGAGGGAGGCGAATGGGAGAGAGCAGGAGCAGCAGCAGCGGTTGGTGAAGGGAGTGGAGGGGAGGAGGGGGTGGGTGGGGAGGGGAGGAGGGGAAGTGCTGTGTGTGCATGGAGAGGCCAAGGAGGGCAGCGTTTGTGTGTGTGGCCACATGATGTGCTGCACATGCGCCCAAAAGGTCAGGGACAGGCGTGGCAAGTGCCCTTGTGCAACCGGAAGATCAAGAATGTGCTCAATTGTTCTACAATATATTCGGATTTTCAAGGTGATTTGAGAGGTTTCGAGATAGAGTTCATGCGGGACAAATATTTCAAAGAAAAATACACTCTGAGGAGTGTACATGCAAGTTCAGTAGAGCACAAAGCGAGGACAATCATCGTGTCCAGGGTACGGTAAGCCACAGGACAGGGACAGGAGGAACCTAAATACCGTAGCTGGAAAATGAGTATAAAAAAAACCGTACTAGTCTCCCCAAATCTGTGTTCTCAATCTCCCGGCCCTAACCGGCAGTCCGCCTTGTCCAAAAATGACAAGGCTAAATTCTGACCTCAGACTCTCACCTCCCGCCCATCCACTAGTCACTCCACTCCAAGCCCACAGCATTGTTATTTAAAAACGATGATGATTTCAACAATCCAGGAGCTATCCACTATAAGGCTCAAACTCCGTGCAGACAGTAACTTTCACATTAGGAAGGTCCCTTGAAGCCTATGTTGCTGCCTGCCAGTCTCGCACTCCAACCTTCTCAAGGCATGGAAGGGCCTTCAAGCACTCGATGTCATGCTGGTAATCCTGAAAGTAATTCCTCAACCAGACGGTCTTGAGGGATTTGAAGTGTTTCAGGTGCACCATGCCCTGGTCAGTGATGTGCTCTGGCAGGCTGAGCCATGTCAGCTTTGACAGAGGCGCCAGATGGGCCAACCCTTCGTCCCTGACATTAGAGAGACCAATATCCAGTGCTTCAAGACTCGTCAGCTTCCCCACGTGCTCCATGCCAGCCGATGAGAAGCTATTTGTGGCATGGTACCAGAAGTCATTCTGGCCACGAGAAAGGACAAGGACTTTAAGGGACCCAAGGCATTTTAAATTGGAAAGCCCAGCACCTGAAACCTGCGTCCCAACGAGCTCAAGTCGGCGGAGAGCTGACAGATTGTCGATTCCCTGAATGTTTTTGTCGAGAAAACCATGTGACTCGAGCTTCAGCTCCTCCAGCCATGTCATGGCGTAGAGGTGGCTCAAGGCCCTAACGTTGTCGCAATAAGGAATTCTGAAGCTCTTTAGGGATGTCAAGTAAGGAAGGTGAAGAAGTCCAACATCACTGATTGGCCCATCGTTGAAGCTCAGCTCCAGTACCGTTGTGTTAGGATGAGCATCAATTACCTTCACATCTGCACACGTCAGCCCATTATACGGGCGCTGTTTCGAAGTCACATAAATAGCCTGAGAAAATCAGCACCTTGGAGATTAGCCCGGGAAACAGAAAGATCCGCATGTTCAACACAAACCCCTAACAAGATGACTGCTCACCTTCCATACCTTCTTCGTTTGCTCCTTTTGCTGCTCCAACGCTTTAACTACCTGCGCCGACTGTGCTACCAACGTAGACACAAGTGATCCCCTATCGTCGTTTGAAATCGGAGTTTCATCCTGAGCAACTGCACCAGTTGTGGACTGATGGGGCTGAGAAATCGCCTGAAATCGTCACATCGTGAGAAAACGCTAAAACTGGGATGGGTAAACATCGTGTATTCGCGTTTAGGTAACACGAGTAAAAATTCGTTTCCGCTCACCTCCCAAATCTTGCACGTTTCGTCCTTCTGATGTGACAGCAACTCCTCTGCCTGCGAGAGTCGCACTGTCAGTGCAGCCACATCCTTTTCCTTCTCCTCCCTTGCAGCCCTCTCAACTGCTAGTTCATTCCTAAGTTTGCTTATGCTCTTATTGCTTTCCTCCCTCATTTCTCTCAGAAGTGTCTCTAAACTCTCCAATCTATCAGTCAGCGCATAGCCCTCCGTGATTTCTCTTCTCGGTCGCTTTTCCGCTTCCAGCTCCCTCCTGGCATCGTCGAATCGTCGAATCGAACAGCTAATCTTGTCCCTACGCTCACGATCTCCTCTAAAAGCCTTGCTGTCGCCGTCGCCATTATGAACTCGATTCAGCTCGGTGACCAAAGAATCAAGGAGGAACTAATAACTGGATTCTGGGTCTTGACACTCGCGATAAATATGGAACGGCTGGGAAGCTGGCAGAGTTCTCAGGGAATCGAAAGTGTCTTACGGGGTTGTTGCTGATCTGAGCATCAGGCTCTCTCTCTACCGCGTTTGAACGTAACTCACCAAGCGAAACCGTGGTTAGTTGAAAACAAACGGGCCACCGCACTAACTGTGAGTGGAATCACGATCCTCTACATTTGCACTCCCAGGAACGTTCTGAGCGAAACTGAACCGAACAACGTCTTTTGTATTCCAATTTCAGTGCGTTCGAGTTCGCTCATTTTCGTATATCATGTTCTTGACATTACGACTGTTTGCGGAAACCTGTTACCACCCGGTCGAAGCCCCGCGCATAAATGTCGTTGTGCGTTAGTTACCCTAAAGAGCTGACAGGGGTCAGTCCTGTGCTGGTGCGTGACTGCCGAACAACACCAAGCTGCCATTGCTCAGTTTCCAGCGCCGAGGAAACCGGCAGCCTTTATTATTGGATTCGCCTTGCTTTAGGCCGCAGGGAAGCGAGGTGGAAGAGCATGATGGGGAAGAAGCCAGCTGCTTTCTCACACGGAAATGAGCTGGATGTAACCGAAACTGCGAGAGGGAACCTCATGCATGTACTAGTGCCACCGTATCCGTAGAAAGAGGAGCGCATTTAAAGGTTCCGAAGCGACACAAGCATCGCAATACTCTGCTGAGCCAGGAACGCGAGATATTCAGTCATCGAATGTCCGCATCCGGCAGCGCGCTCAAAGGTCGGAATTGAACGATGCGTCAATCGCGTCAGCCACGTCACTAACAGTAGCAGCATCACTACCCGCTGCTGTTACATCGGCAAACGGTCTTCTCAGCAATATCAGAATCAAAATCAGCGCGTCGGCAATACCAAGGGCCGTGTTCGATCGGATGAAGAAGCGGATGGGGCTGCGAACGGCATAAGTAGCAGGCGAATTCTGCGTTTCGAAGCTGCGAAATTGCGTCGGCGGATGATACTAACGAGTCGAGAACTGTACCGATAGCGTGAGACCAGGCTAAAATCGGTGTTAGAGACGCCTCGAGAAGCGAGCCAACTCGGTAGAATTTTGGCTTTTCTAGGCGATAGTTGTTCGATCGCAGACGGATCTGGCTATATCGAGGTTTGGGGCCTTGTTCAGTCAATTTTGCTGGAGTGCAGTTTCGGCCGGGGTTGGTTTCGTCGATCAGCGAATGTAACTCGCATTTGCGAAGTGGTTGTTGCGAATTCCTAGTGTCAGCTGAGGTGTGATTGCAGCTGTGACTGTAGCGAGTGGCAATTTGGTTCCTCGGCCGGTCCGCTTGACCTTTCGGCGTGGATGGGGTTCTTTCTGGTTGGTTCAAGATTTGCTGAAGATCAAATCCTCGGATAGTGCGAATTTGTACTCATGGCGGCGCGTTACCGCAACGGATCTTGAGATTGTCGGTGATTGACTTAGTCCGAACGAGATCTGACTCTGCAGACAATTCCACTTCCACTCCGCCTTTTCCCGCGGCTCTCATTCCCTTCGGAAATCTAATCCCGAGTATATTAGAGTTTCCGCCCGCCTCCCCCGTTCCGCCTGCGGCTGCAGTTCACAATTTCCCCGCTCCTCCTGCTTACTGGTACCTGCCTTCCTGCTTCCCCGCGGCTTTCCCACGCCTCTCCCCTTTTTCCGCGCAACACCCCAACCCCGCGAGCCTGCAGGCCTCAAACCGCGCGAACCGCCGATTGCGCAGTTCGGTGTTTCCGCGCTCTTTCCGCAGCAAGCATGCAGCCTCCGCATCGCCCATCCGCGCCCGCCTCGTCTCAGCCCGTTCCGCTCCCGCAAGGTCCCCCTTACCCCGAACAAGTCTCCCCCTACCCCGCACAAGTCTCCTCTTACCCCGCACTAGTCACCTCCTACCCCGCACAAGTTTCCCCATATCCCGCGCAAGGCTCCCCCTACCCCGGACAAGGCTCCCCCTATCGCGCGCAAGGCTCCCCCTACCCCGCGCAAGGCTCCCCCTACCCTGCTCCCCCGTCCACTCCGCCGCCGCTCCCCTTTGACATAGTCCCGTCCGCGGAGAGGGAAGGGTTTGAGCGGAAGCGGTCAGGGGGAGGGGCAGGGGGGATGGATGGGGGAGGGGGAGGGGGAGGGGGAGGGGGAGCAGGAAGGGGAGCAGGAGGCGGAGAAGAGATGCTTCTAGATTCGGTGCTTTTAATACCGTGTTCCAATAGAGGGGACTCAGGAGGATCTAGTGTGCTAAACCAGGGCGTGTTCAGTCACAGCGTGTCGGGTGCAGGTGTCGATAGAAACCCTAGTGCGAACCAGCAGCAGCACAACGGCCATAGCCAGCAGCAGCATCAGCAGCACCATCATCATCAGCAGCAGCAACAGCAGCAGCAGCAGCACCAGGCGCATCAGCAGCAGCAGCAGCAGCAGCAGCAGGCGCATCAGCAGCAACAGAGTCAGGCGTATTGGCGTCAAAGCGCAGGTGTTTCGTCAGGGGCTGCCATTGTTCCAGGTGCCGTTGCTGCTGTACCTGCTGCCATGCCTGCTGCCGTACCTGCTGCCGTACCTGCTGCTCAGGAACACGCCACAGAGCAAGCCGGAGCAATGGCAACTGCAGCAACAGGAGGGGCTGGAAGGGCAGGAGGAGGAGGAGCAGTAACAGCACCAGCAACAGCAGCGGCAGCAGCGGCAGCAGCGGCACCAACACCGACGGCAGCAGCAGGAGCAGCAGCAGCACCAGCAGGAGCAACACCGACAACAGCAGCAGCACCACCGCTGCCATCCCCGCGACACATGTTCACACGGAAGAACAGTCGGTCATCGGACATTTCATCTCATCCTTCCGTTTTAGAGGTGAGTGGATTGAAAAGCAACGAAACTGATTGTAATGGGTTGTAATTAATCATAATCAGCAGCACCAGCAGGAGCAACACCGACCACAGCAGCGTGTGTGTGCCGCGAGTGGAGAGCAGCAGCTGCCAGCGAGCCTCTCTGGCCCCTGTTGACCACTGTTGACCCCTTTTGACCACTCTTGACCCCCTTCCTCCCCTGTCGTCCCCCTATTCCCTCCCCCCCCTCAGCTCACCTTTCGCGCCCTGCCCCCAAAGGACCTGGCAGCAGCAGCGTGTGTGTGCCGCGAGTGGAGAGCAGCAGCCACCAGCGAGCCCCTCTGGCACCTGTTGACCCCTTTTGACCACTTTCGACCCCTGCTCACCCCCTGCTCCCCCCTCTCCCCCCCCCCCCCCCAGCTCACCTTCCGCGCCCTGCCCCCAAGGGACCTGGCAGCAGCAGCGTGTGTGTGCCGCGAGTGGAGAGCAGCAGCCACCAGCGAGCCTCTCTGGCCCCTGTTGACCCCTTTTTACCCCTGCTCCCCCTCCTCCCCCTCCTTCCCCATCTGCAGCTCACCTTCCGCGCCCTGCCCCCGAGGGACCTGGCAGCAGCAGCGTGTGTGTGCCGCGAGTGGAGAGCAGCAGCCACCAGCGAGCCCCTCTGGCCCCTGTTCACCCCTTTTGACCACTTTCGACCCCTGCTCACCCCCTGTTCTCCCCTTCCTCTCCCCTCCCCCAGCTCACCTTCCGCGCCCTGCCCCCAAGGGACCTGGCAGCAGCAGCGTGTGTGTGCCGCGAGTGGAGGGCAGCAGCCATCAGCGAGCCTCTGTGGCACCGCCACACCATCGCGCTCTGGCCCGCCCTCGCCAGCCCGGCTGTGGCTCGTCGGGTCTCCGATTCCTGCGGCTTCTACCTCTTCTACAGGTAAGGGGTTGCTGCCACTTGTGAGCTTGCACTCAGGTTGGGAACTTGGGACTTGGTTTGCCTCTCGTGGTGCTCTGCCCCTCTGCCACCGCCACACCATCGCGCCCTCGCCAGCCCTGCTGTGGCGCGCCGGGTCTCCGACTCGTGTGGCTTCTATTTGTTCTACAGGTGAGGCTGCTGCCGCTTGTAGACTTGCTTACACATGCAGGCCCCTCTGGCAACTTTTGAGTCGACTCAAAAGTCATCTCGTACACCGGCGATGGTGTGGCGGTGGCAAAAGTCATCTCGTACACATGCAGCGAGCCCCACTGCCACCGCCACACCATCGCTCTCTGGCCCGCCCTCGCCAGCCCTGCTGTGGCCCGCCGTGTTTCAGACTCGTGCGGCTTCTACCTCTTTTACAGGTAAAGGGGTTACTGCCATTTTCGAATCTCTACACAGGTTGTGTTTCTATACACAGGTTGGTCGCTCTCTCCATCTCCCTCTCTGCCACCGCCACACCATCGCTCTCTGGCCAGCGCTCGCCAGCCGTGCTGTGGCCCGTCACGTTTCCGATTCCTGCGGTTTCTGCCTCTTCTACAGGTAAGGGGCTGTGCGGCTGTTAGAACTTGTATTTCTGTACAGGTTGGTCGGTCTCTCCCCCTCTGGCCTGCCCTCGTCAGCCCTGCTGTGGCCTGCCGTGTGTCCGACTCCTGTGGCTTCTACCTCTTCTACAGGTAAACGGCGTCTCCCTCTTCCCCCTCCCCTCCCCTTCCCTCGTCTTTTCCCTTTCCTCCCCAGCCCCCATCCTCTTCATCCCCCATCCATCCCCTCCCCCCACCCTCTTCCTCCCCCATACTCCCCATTCCCCCAACCTCCTCTTTTTTTACGAAACGTTTTTCTCTGCCCAGGACGGGCCTCCCCGCCCCGCTGCCCTTTCACCTGGACGATCTCACATTCTTCTCCCTTTTTTCCCCCTCTTTTTGCGGTTTTTCCTTTCCGAACCTCCCTCTCCCTCTCCCGCCCGCTCCCGCTCCCCCTCCCCCTCTCCCTCTCCCTCTCCCTCTCCCTCTATCAGAAAGCGATTTCTCCGCCCAGGACGGGCCTCCCCGCTGCCCTTTCACCTGGACGATCTCACATTCTTCTCCCTTTTTTCCCCCTCTTTTTGCGGTTTTTCCTTTCCGAACCTCCCTCTCCCTCCCCCTCCCGCTCCCGCTCCCCCTCCCCCTCTCCCTCTCCCTCTCCCTCTATCAGAAAGCGATTTCTCCGCCCAGGACGGGCCTCCCCGCTGCCCTTCCACCTGGACGATCTCACATTCTTCTTTGACCTCTCCTTCCACGGCTCGCCCGTCTTCTCCCAAGCCTTCAAGTACAAGGGCGGCCGCGCCCTCGTCCCCTTCTCCCCTTCCTTCCACCCCCAACCAAACCCCATATTTCCTCCCCCTTTTTCCCCACTCTTCGCCCTTTTCCACTTCCCTCCCCCCTCCCCATCCCCCCATCCTCTCCCTCTTTCAGGAAGCGTTTCCTCCCCTTTTCCACCTGAGCGGCAGTGCGGTGCAGGCTGCTAATGACGCCCAGGTGCCAAACGTCCCATGCACAGCTGCTCTTCAACTCCCTCCACCCCGTCCTCCCCCTCAACCCCTCCTCCTCTCCCGCCCAACAACCTCACTCACCTGAGCAGCAGTGCGGTGGAGGCTGCTAATCACGCCCAGGCTGATGCTGCCAGGTAGCCCCACGGGATTGCCCACCGAGATCACCCAATCAGCAAGCTCCATGTCATCACTGTCACCAATGGGCGCACAGGGCAGCCACTCCTCTTCCCTGCTGCCCGCTCCTTCCTCTCTCCCATCCCTCTGACCTCCTCCTCTCTCCCCTCCATCCCCTTGCCTTTCTCCCTCCTCTCCATCGCCTTTCCCTCCTCTCTCCCGTCCTCTCTCTTGCTCTCCTCCTCTCGCTTCCCCAAATATGACCGCCACAAATGAGTTCTCATCCCATTCCCCCTTGATCAAACCCTCCCCAACCCCTTCCCGTGACCCCCCTCCTCTGCAACCATGCACAGTAGCCCTCTCCTTAGCTGACCCAACACTGTCTGCTGCCGACCACCCTGTCCCCTCCTCTTCTGCTACAGCCAACTCACTCTTCACTCTTGCTACAGCCAACTCACTCTTCACTCTTGCTACAGCCAACTCACTCTTCACTCTTGCTACAGCCAACTCACTCTTCACTCTTGCTACAGCCAACTCACTCTTCACTCTTGCTACAGCCAACTCACTCTTCACTCTTGCTACAGCCAACTCACTCTTCACTCTTGCTACAGCCAACTCACTCTTCACTCTTGCTACAGCCAACTCACTCTTCACTCTTGCTACATCCAACTCACTCTTCACTCTTGCTACAGCCAACTCACTCTTCACTCTTGCTACAGCCGGCTCTTCAACCCCTTGCAGGCTGGAAAGAGGGCCGGCTGGTGGCCCTTTGGTATGCACCTACTGGGCAGCAGCGGGAGGAAAGAGAGAACAAGAGAAGGAATGCGTGAGTTGAAAGGAACATGTCTGCTGCAGAGCAACCTTCCCCCTTCAGGTCAACAGCCTGTGAGTCACCTACTGGCCAAGTGTAGATAGACACAACACAATACAACAGGCAAAAAAGAAAGAAAGGAAGGACTGATAGAATGCTTGAAGTGGTAGTAAGAGCCTCTGATGGTGGAAGCATGGGTCTGATTGGTCACGCTAGAGAGTAGGTGGTCATGAGAGGGTTCTCCCTTCGAGTGAGGCACTGATGACAATGCTTGAAGCGGGAGAATCAACAAGCGAGCCTCACTTGGTGAACAGTTATCAATGTGGTAGAGAAATGGCTCACTAACGCTGAACCTATTTCGAACCTATTTCACCATGGAAGAATGAGTGGGAGATTCAAGCAACAACCACAGGCAGACCCGCATGCGCTAACGTTGACGCTCGTAGTGGTTCCTTCAGTGGCAACAGACAAATGCAGCGATATGAGTTTTGAGTCGACTCAACAGTCACTTCAGTGCTAAGTAACCCCGTACCAGGGTCAACAGACGAATGCAGCGATACACTACCTTGACCTGACTGACAGCGGCACTATCTTAAGCACTGCGAGGTCTGCAGAGGGATGCAGTGCGGTTGACTGAGTGGCAAAGCGACGACCGTCGGGAAGAAGCAGCTGAAGGGATGGGAAGAATGGGGGGTTGGGATGGGAGACATGGGAGGGATGGGAGACATAGGAGGGATGGGGTGGGGAAGGGCGCGTGAGGAGAGAATGTTGAACTAGCACTGCCAGGCCCGCGGAGGGATGCTGTGCGCATGAAGTCCCGGTAACAAAGCGACGACCGTCAGGAAGAAGCAGCTGACAAGAAGGGAGGGATGGGTGGGGTGGGAGTGAGGGATGGGAGATCTGGGGGGAATGGGGGGATGTCAGATCTAGGGGGGATGAGAGATAAGGGGGTAATAGGGTGGTAGAGATAAGAGGGATGAGAGGGATGGAAGAAAACAGAAGGGAGGGATGACAGATGAACTAGCTGTGACCGATGCTCTCCTTAGGCTTCTGTGACATGTCTCATCCATCCCATCCCTCCCTGTATGAGATGAGACGTGAGTATCTGTCTAATCCCAGTAGGGTGATTCCCCTCTTCGCCTTACCGTCACCCTCACTGCACCATCAACCACATTGGTGTGTCGAGAACCAGCCGCTGAGCACCAGCACATGTGTCTAGCTGCTGTGACATACGAAACATAACATGCAGGAGAGTGATTCCTCCCTTCGCCCTACCGTCACTCTTGCTGCACCATCCACCCACCACATGTGCGTTGGTGAGCATCAGCCACTGAGCACTAACACAGCACATCCCAATGGGCAATGTGTGCCAGACATCCGTTCGTATCCAGAAAGACATTCCCGCTTCCTCACCCCCCTTACCGTCACTCTCGCTGCACCATCCACCACGTGCACGTTGGTGAGAACCAGCCGTTGAACGCTGCTGACAATGAATCCACTGCCGCTGGTGGGTGGGGGTGAAGAACAGGTGGGGAGGAGGGGGGGATAAGTGTTGAGGCGCATCAAACGACATGAGCATTGGTGAGAACCAGCCGCGAGTGCTGCTGCAGAGGATGAACCCGCTGCCGCTGGTGGGTGGGAGTGGAGGACCGGAGGGAAGAAGGGGACGAATAAGTGCTGAGGCGACTCAAAAGACACGAGCCTTGGTTGGAGCCAGCCAGCTGCTGAGTGCTGCTGACGATGAACCCACTGCCTCTGGTGGGTGGGGATGAAGAAAAGGAGGGAAGGAGGAGGGAATAAGTGTTGAGGCGCAACAAACGACATGAGCCTTGGTCGGAGCCAGCTGCTGAGTGCTGCTGACGATGAATCCACTGCCTCAGGTGGGTGGAGACGGGGGACGGGGGGCGGGAGAAGAAGGGAGGTAAGGATGGTTTGAAGAGCGCCTTGCATAAAAATCATTCTTAGGTGATTTATAACAGGCCGCTTAGCGCTGCTGACAATGAACCCGCTGCCGCTGGTGGGTGGAGAGGAAGGGAGGAAATGGGGGCGGGTGTGTTCTGAGGCATCTCACAAAAGTATATTTACATTGGTTTTTTCACCAAGTGGCTCCATCACCAGCTGCTGAGTGTTGTGGATGATTAAACTGCTGCTGCTGATGGGTAGGGAGGGAGAAAAGGGAGGGAAGGGTGGGAGGAAGGGAAGGTGGACGGGAGGGAGGGATGTTGGGAAGAAGGTAAGGAAGGAGGGTACTAGGCGGGTGAACCCATGGGCCATAGCCACTGGAGTACTGAGGAGCGAGAGATGGGGGGGGGAAGGGAGGAGGGGCATGGAGGGAGGTGGGCGAAGTAGAAAACAAGGAGGCCCATGCGGCAAGAACCTTTGAACGAACATGAGCATGCATGCGCGAGCGGACAGGAGCACGCATGAACAAATATGAGTGAGAATGCATGGAGCAAGCGCTTATGGAATGCAGTTACAAACGGCGCTTGCTTCCACTAAAAGAGATCTATTGTGCGAAACTGGTTGAGCAGAAATCGAAGCAAAAGCCCTTGCAAGGCAGCTAGGCTCACACACTATTTTCTGTGTACGCCTCGGGTGCCTTTGCCTTGGCCTCCATCCTCGCCCTCTCCTTGAGCCTGCGCAGCCACGCCCCCACTCGAGGCTTGTGCACGCAGTGTGTGACAAGGACACTGGTGAAAGACAAGAGATGCAAAGCGGACTGCAGGCAGCAGCAAAGCTCACACACTAGTTTCTGTGTACGCCTCGGGTGCCTTGGCCTTCTCCTTCAACTTGGCCTCCACCCTCGCCCTCTCCTTGAGCTCACGCAGCCACGCCCCCACTCGAGGCTTGTGCGGCCACGAGGATGTCAGGCTTGCCATGAGGCGAGTGCTGCCATCATCTGCGCTCCCAGTGCTTGCAATCGAATCAAATCTCGCCAGGAACATCACGTCGTCTGCAGGAACATGAATGAATGGAGTGATGAGAAGTCTCAATACTGTTTCGCCAGGAGCATCAAAGGAGTGGGTTGGTTGCAGCGTAAGTTGGGATGGGAGGGTGGTTGAAAAGAGCGATGTGAAAAGGTGTGAAACGGGGAAAGGACGGAGAACAAGGTGATGAGGGAGAGCAAAAGGGAACAGTATGTAAGCGAGGGCTGCGGGCATGGGTCACCGTGCGTGGAAACAGGAGATGGCATGCGTCTACGATGTAACCATGCTCGCACAGCCATACTGCTGTGCTAAACCGAACCCAACCCACCTGTCTCTCTGAACTCATCCCCCTCTCCGCCATCCACATCACATTGCCACTGCTGCTTTTGAGAATTCTCAGAAGATACTGCTGTGCGAACCCCAACCCACCTTGTCAGAATCTCTAACCCAACCCACCTGTCTCCATGAACTCATCCCCCTCTCCTCCATCCACACTATCGCTGCTGCCCCGCCCCTCTGCCTCCTCGCCTTTGCCCTCCTCGCTCTCTCTCAAGGTGGCTTGTGGGGATGCCCGAGGAAGGTGCCTGCAAGTGGGGGAGCGACGCGACAGGCACGCGAGACGAGTGGCGGGTACAAGGCGTGTCATTCGAGGTGGAGTGCATGCGAGTGCGTTAGTTTGCAGGCAGGGCCTGAAAAGGACGCCCATGCTTAACAATCAGTGAAGGCTTCAAGGAGTTTTTTCAAGCGTGAATATCAACACCCTGTAAAGTAAACCGCCTCCTGTGCACAGAAGACCCTGGTAAACCACGAGTCTTGGGTTCCACTAAAGAATACCTTGAGATCTATTTGTCGAAAGGACGAGCCAGAGCATGCTTTTGACTCGACTCAAAAGTAAACCGCCTCCTGTACCATGTGTTCTGGGTTCCACTCAAGGGTTCCTTGAGATCTATTAGTCCAAACGAAGAGCCAGAGCATCAGAGCATACCTTTCCACCTCTAGTTGAACGACAGCTGGAGCAACGCGATTGGCTGCAAGTCGAATGAATGCATTGGCCTTAAGCCTCCTCCCCTGCTTGTTTCCAAGGGTTCCCACTTGGCTAGCTTGGACTGTAGTTGAAGAATCAACCGTAGCTGAAGATTCAACTGAAGTTCAAAACCCGCGGACCAAGAACTTCAACCTTAGGAAGGTTGATTGGGTTCAGGAATAGCGATAGGCCCGCAAACACAGGAAGTGTCGAAAATAACAAACGAATTTCGCGGACCAGGGCAACCTCGCCAAGGTTACCCGAGTCCGAATGCGACCTCAACACCCCCAACCACCACGTCGCCCGATGCAACTATAACTGTGGCTGCTATAGCTGGTGCTGCTCTCAGTCCCATGGCTGTAGCACCCATCAGGAACAGAGTAGATAGCAGCAGCGCACGCACTCCGCCCCTCAAGAGTTTGCTGGCATGGGAGAGAGCAGCAGCGATGCCACCGCGGCGGGAAAGAGCAGCGGGGAAAATGCGATGCGGATAACAGCGGTGGTGACTTGAACAGGCGAAACAAGCAGCGCCACCAGTGGCAGCAGCGGAAGCAGAGGATAGGGAGGAAGCAGAGGACGGTCAAGCGAGGGGGAGACGAGTGTCCGAGGCTCGAGCAGAGGCTCGGCCCAACCCACTGTGACAGGCTTGGGAGGGGGAGGCTCGGGCGAGGACGGCTCAAGTGGGCCACTGGCGCCCAGCCTCCCTTGGTGGAGCAACCAAGTGGAAGCGTGTGGAAAGGCGGAGGGGAGGGCGGAGGGGAAGGCGAAAATGGGACCCTTATTCCCCTGTGCTGGCGAGAGAGGTGTCAGGAGTGGAGAGGAGTGTGTTGCGGTGGTGCGTGATTGTTGTGTGAGCAGGCGTGTGCATGGACATGGTCGGTTCAGGGACGGATGGAAGGGTGCAGGGAGGCATGGGCGGGCGAGGAGCAGGGAGGCGGAATGAGGAGGCGGGAAGAAGCTGCAAGGACGAGAAGGACGACGCTGCTCTGAGTGTCGGACAGTTTCTGACCCTCTATTGTAGAACCTACTACGGATTCGAGGTGCCTTGCGAGGGGACTTGGGAGCAAACCGTCGAGCCGTGAACGCGTGAATTGTGCCTGATCCGTGCACCGAGTGAGCAGCCATTCACGTTCCTCAGCTCTGCGCGCGCAAGCACGTCACGCGCGCGCGAAGCTTCTCGGGCTCCTTGAGTGAGATTCCACGAACGTGCTCACTGATTGATTGATCACCACACGGCCAGTGGTCATCACTGTAGGTTCTGTAGGGCGGTGGTGGACTCACCCCACGATCACCGACAGCCATGGTAAAACGCGTGCGGGGTGAACACTGAATTGCCGTGAGAGGGCTAGTGTCGCAAGGTGTAATTTGACTGTCCTCCTATACCGTCTCCTCGCTTACAAATTCGCAAAAGCTGACTGATAATTCAACGGATCGGCTTCAGGAGTTAATCCAAGCCGCCCGTTTCTTCTGTTGAGGGATGTGAAAGCCGTTTCTAACTCACAAAGAGTTTGCGAAGAACAACGACGCAGCGCTCTTCTAGCGATTGTCGATTCTGGCGAGAATATCGCAAATGATAATTGTAGTCGCAAGTCGCGACACAAATGATGTTCTCCAGGTCGCCACAAACCCTGGCCATGTTACCGGGTATATATCGTCTTGGGACCACCCTTCTTCAGACTTGGGCAGGTTTCTGTAGGCACTCGGTTCAAGCAGAGCCTTGTCCGAGGTCCGCGTCGTGGAAACTTGGAGGCCTTCACCCGAAACGAATGAAAGGCACTTGGGAGGTGCTGAGAACCAGTCGTCTCCAGCTGAACATCCACCCGTGATCAGCACTTGACTCGATCGATTGGTTTACGTCATTTCACGTTACCCTATTGTAGCGAAATCGAGTTTTGGGTCTGTACCAAGCTCGATCCTATTGAGGTGACAAATCGAGCTACATACAAACTCATTAGCCGGTGGTTGCGGAGTAGTTACCGTTGCAGGCAACCATTCCTGGGTCGTTGCGATGGCGCTCGAAGCGCCTCCCGTGTTCTCGTCGAAGTTCCTGAAAGCAAAGAAGACGAAAAAAACCGCAGCTGGATCGGAAAGCGGAGAGGGCGTGGCTCAGAATGCTCCGAAGCGCACGAGCGTGACTGTAACGGGGACGGCCGACGAGGCCACGGATAAGGGAGCGAAGTCGTTACGAGATAGGTTATCAGCAGCAAGCCCCACCAGTGCTGTTGCGAAGGGTCATGGTGCAAAGAAGCGTAAAGCATTAGGGGTTGACGATACGAGTAAAGCTAAGGCTAGTCGTCCGGCAGATCCCTCGTTAGGCTCGCATAAAAAAGCATTGAGTGTAAATTCGTTGACTGCGCGCAGGGTTCAAGGTGTAGGGTTTAAGGGGTCGAGAGGAGGAAACGAGGAGGGAGATCTAACGGAAGGCGGAGTTTTACGGGGAGGCGAGGAGTCGCAGAGGGGTGTTTGCGGTGCTGACGTGGACGGGATAGGGCATACACGTGGCGACGTCAGGGGTGGTGAGGAGGCAGGTGACGTCAGCACAGATGGCGCGCAGGCGAGGGAGCCATTGGGGGAGAGGGGGCGCGGGGGACGGCGGAAGCGGGTGGGCGGGGGGAAGAGGGGGAAGGCGGGGGTTGGTGGAGAGGCGGATGGAGAATGGGAGGAGGGGGAGGAGGATGGAGAGGAGGGAGGAGGAGAGGAAGAGGGGGAGGTGGAAGAGGAAGGGGAAGAGGAGATGGATGATGGTTGTGAAGGGGAGGAGGAGGAGGAGGAAGAGGGGAGGGAAGAGAAAGCAGAGGGCAGAGGAACAGAGGAGAACGACGCAGCAGCAACTGCCCTTCTCGCCAAGGCCGATGTGTCCCTGTCAGCCACTGCCACGTGTGACTCCTTCGCTGACCTGGCACTGGCGCCGTGGCTGGTCGCCACGTGTCATGAGATGGGTCTGCGCCATCCCACCCCAGTGCAGTGCGCGTGCATCCCCCCCGTCGTTGCGGGGAGCAACGTGATTGGTGTGGCTCAGACCGGCAGTGGGAAAACGGCTGCTTTCGCCCTGCCTATTCTGCAGGTAGGTTTTTCACTCTGAAACCCCAAGCCTTAAACCCTGAGCCCCACTGCAGTGTGCTGTAACTATCGGGAACTACCTTTCTCCCCCGACACATACACCCTCTCCCTATCCCCTTACCTGTACTTGTCCACCCACCCCTTTGTCCCCTAGAAACTACCCAAGGCCCTGCTGATGGGGCCTTGCGCTGATCCTGTTGGTTTCCACCAGGAAGCTTGCGCTGCTGCAAATCGCGAGGTGACTTTGAGTCGACTCAAAACTGACTCAAAAGTCACCTCTGTTCGTTTCCATCAGGGAGCTTGCGTTGCTGCAGTGCAGATCGCCCACCTGTTCAGAAACCCTTTTCTTACCCAACCTCACTCCCCCCCCCCCCCCCCCCCACTCTGCACCCCTCCACCCGACCTTCCTTGACTTCTGCCTTGTCCGCTGCCAAGGACACCTATGCTATGGGGTGTTTGTTTCGGCCTAGTCCTGATGCCCACTGGTCTTGACATGGTATCAGAGGGCGGCATGTCTGCCGCCTTCCTGTGTATGGGCCCACCACCTGCTTCCGCTGCCGTACTGTCCGCCGCGCGCCCCGTGGTGCGCGGCGCCGAAATTAGGGTTTCTGCCCGCCGCGCGCTCGGGGCGCGTGGCGGCTTACCCCTCCGCGTCGTCCGTCGTGGCGTTCACGGGGGCCCGCGCGGCCTCCCCTCCCGTCGTCCGTCGTGGCGACCACGGGGGCCCACGCGGCCTCCCCTCCCGTCGTCCGTCGTGGCGACCACGGGGGCCCGCGCAGCCTCCCCTCTCGTCGTCCGTCGTGGCGACCACGGGGGCCCGCGCGGCCCCCCCTCCCGTCGCCTGTCGGGGCGACCGCGGGGGCCGCGCGGCCTCCCCTTCCCGTCGCCCGTCGTGGCGCTCCGGGGGGCCCGCGCGGCGCCCTTCCCGTCGCCCGTCGTGGCGGCTCTGGGGGCCCGCGCGGCGCCCTTCCCGTCGCCCGTCGCGGCGGCTCTGGGGGCCCGCGCGGCGCCCTTCCCGTCGCCCGTCGCGGCGGCCCTGGGGGGCCGCGCGGCTCCCTTTCTCGTCGCCCGTCGGGGCGCCCTGGGGGCCGCGCTCTCCCCCCCCCCTTCCTCCTACCTTTCACCTGCAGCGGCCGCCCCTGGAGCCGCCCCTGGAGCAGCCCGCACCTGCAGCAGCCGCCCCTGGAGCAGCCCGTGCCTGCAGCAGCCGCCCCAGGACCAGCCCGCACCTGCAGCAGCCGCCCCTGGAGCAGCCCGTGCCTGCAGCAGCCGCCCCAGGACCCGCGCCAGCTGCCCCTGCAGCAGCCCGTGGCCCGTCCCTGCAGCCCGTCCCGTCCCCCCCCCCCCCCCCCTTGTGCTGCCCATTGCTCCCATTCCGCCGTGCGTTCCACGGTGGTGGGGGTGTGGGGTGGCGAGCATGGGGGTGCGAGATGTGGGTGCTCCCCTTCCCTTTCCCCTCCTCCTTTTTTCGTCTCCCACTGCTGCAGCTGCTGCTGAGGGGGGTGGAGGTGTGGGAGCCGCGGGGAGTGGAGCTAGGGGGGTGATGTGGGAGTGGAGCTAGGGGTGCAACAGGGTGTGTGTGTGGGGGGTGTGGGACAGTTGGAGGAGGTTGAGTCGAGGCTGTAGTCCGGGGTTCTAGTGGCCGCCGGTAGCTCAGAGAGCTTGCTGCACCTGTCGCCCGTGGGTCCGTTGCTCCTGCCGCTCGTCGCAGCCGCAGAGCCTGTTACTCTTGTAATCCGGGGCACTAGTCGCCGGTAGCCACTGAGTGCGCACTCCTGTTGCCCGTGTGTCTGCAGCTTCAGTCGTTGCCTCCCATCTTCTCTCCTCTCGCAGTCCCTCCTCCTCCTCACTTGCCCTCTGTGACTGCCTCTAGCTCTGCTAATTAATTGTCAACTATTGCTATGACTGCTCATTGTGCTGATTATACCCCACTTTGACTATGGGGGTGTGTCAGAATGTTATTATTGTCTAGCCTGCAGTGGGGTACTCTATAGCGAGTACAACCCAATTAGGGTTTGCTATATGTATCTCATCTGCTGCTAGTGCAAACCCTTCTTTTGCTCATTTCTGTTTCTGCCTGCTAATCTTGACAGCTCTGTCTGCTCTGCAGATCGCCGACCAGTTCTGGGACGCTCTCTCCCCTCCCCACCCTCTTTCCCCTCTTCGCCCTGGTCATGCCTCCCATCCCATCCCATCCCATCCCATCCCACCAGGAAGCTTGCTTTGCGGAGCGCCCACCAGTTCCGCGACCCGCTTCCGTCCATCTGCATGCACTGCAACTGCACTGCACCCTTCCAAGCCAGCCCCCCTGCCTTGCTCGCTACAGAAGCTAGCAGAGGACGCTTATGGGGTGTTTGCCCTGGTTCTGACAACCCCACAAGGGAGCTCGCGCTGCAAATCGCCCACCAGTTCTGGAACTCCTGTTTCCCCACCCCACCCACTTTGTCTTCCTTCTGCACCCCTTTACCCGCCCCAGCTCCCCCCTTGCAGAAGCTAGCTGAGGAGGACCCCTATGGGGTCTTCGTGCTCCTCCTCACCCCCACCAGGGAGCTCGCCCTGCAGATCGCCGACTAGTTCCGGGCTCTGCTTGCCCCCCACGCACATGCATTCTCCCCCTCCCCTTGCCTGTACCTACTCCCTCCTCGCCGCATTTGCAGAAGCTAGCAGAGGACCCCTATGGCGTGTTCGCTCTGGTCCTCACGCCCACCAGGGAGCTCGCTCTGCAGATCGCCCACCAGTTCCGGGCGCTGGGCTCGTCGCTCTCACTGCGCTGCACTATTGCCATTGGCGGGGGTGACATGGTGGAGCAGGTGAGAGAGAAGGGAGGAACCAAACCCAAACGAGTATTTTCTGGGCTCTGGCCTCGTCGCTCTCACTGCGCTGCGCTATTGCCATTGGCCGGGGTGACATGGTGGAGCAGGTGAGAAAGAAAGGGTGACTTGGTTTTGGGCCGGGGTTCTGTAGTATCAAGTTACCAACCAGCCACGAATTGACCAAGCAGTTCTAAGCTCTGGGGTCGTCCCTTTTTCTGAGCTGTGCCGTTGCTATAGGGGGTGGTGAAATTGGGAGCAGGTGAGAAGGAAGGCCCGGGTTTGGGCTGAATTGCTGTAGTACTGCCAACCAACCGATCGACCAGTTCCGCCGGGTTCTTAGACCGTCGCTCTCGCTGCGCTGTGCTGTTGGTATTGACGGGAAGGGGAGGGGTGACATGGTGGAGCAGGTGAGGAGGGGCACTCGGGTTCAACCTCATCACTCAGGTTTTGAGTGCCAACCAAGTGACCAGTTCCGGGCTCTAGGGGGTCGTCGCTCTTTCTGCGCTGTGCTACTGCTATCGAAGGGGGGTGTGACATGGTAAAGCAGGTGAGGAGGGGGGTGTAAGCCTAGGCCTAGGTACTAGTGGTATGGTGGAGCAAGTGAGTGAGGGTTCGGGCTGGGCTTCTGTAGTGATATTCGGGCAGTTCGGGCTTCTGTGAACATCTGACCAGTTCAGGGCTCTGGGGTCGTTTCTTTCTCTGTGCTGCGCTATTGCCATGGGGGGGGGTTGACATGGTAGAGCAGGTAAGTGGGAGGGAAGGGAGGCGCGGAAACCGGTGTCAGCAGTAGCGGAGATGGGATGCGCAGGTGAAGCAAACCACATGGAGGAGAGACGGGCATGGAGGTTTGCCAAAGAGGATGCAGCCAACCAGTCGACATACGAGTTACACACGCACGCACACACATGCCACGTCACTTCCATTCACAAAAGCAACCTTCTCCTATATAAGCCCAGACTTGGGGCTTTCACTTCCCCTCTCAGGCCCGGTTTGGGGACTTCTCAAAAGTGGGCCCAGCTATGGAATGAGCTGTTCGCCCCTCGCTTTCAACGACTTTTCACTCCACCCAAAACGAGGTGAATTTTGAGTCGACCCAAAAGTCACCTCGACGACTTTTCGCTCCACCCAAAACGAGGTGACTTTTGAGTCGACCCAAAAGTCACCTCGACGACTTTTCGCTCCACCCAAAACGAGGTGACTTTTGAGTCGACCCAAAAGTCACCTCGACGACTTTTCGCTCCACCCAAAACGAGGTGACTTTTGAGTCGACCCAAAAGTCACCTCGACGACTTTTCGCTCCACCCAAAACGAGGTGACTTTTGAGTCGACCCAAAAGTCACCTCGACGACTTTTCGCTCCACCCAAAACGAGGTGACTTTTGAGTCGACCCAAAAGTCACCTCGACGACTTTTCGCTCCACCCAAAACGAGGTGACTTTTGAGTCGACCCAAAAGTCACCTCGACGACTTTTCGCTCCACCCAAAACGAGGTGACTTTTGAGTCGACCCAAAAGTCACCTCGACGACTTTTCGCTCCACCCAAAACGAGGTGACTTTTGAGTCGACCCAAAAGTCACCTCGACGACTTTTCGCTCCACCCAAAACGAGGTGACTTTTGAGTCGACCCAAAAGTCACCTCGACGACTTTTCGCTCCACCCAAAACGAGGTGACTTTTGAGTCGACCCAAAAGTCACCTCGACGACTTTTCGCTCCACCCAAAACGAGGTGACTTTTGAGTCGACTCAAAAGTCACCTCGACGACTTTTCGCTCCACCCAAAACGAGGTGTCTTTTGAGTCGACTCAAAAGTCACCTCGACGACTTTTCGCTCCACCCAAAACGAGGTGACTTTTTAGTCGACCCAAAAGTCACCTCGACGACTTTTCGCTCCACCCAAAACGAGGTGACTTTTGAGTCGACCCAAAAGTCACCTCGACGACTTTTCGCTCCACCCAAAACGAGGTGACTTTTGAGTCGACCCAAAAGTCACCTCGACGACTTTTCGCTCCACCCAAAACGAGGTGACTTTTGAGTCGACCCAAAAGTCACCTC
The DNA here is from genome assembly GCA_947471745.1 of Closterium sp. Naga37s-1. NCBI lineage: Eukaryota > Viridiplantae > Streptophyta > Zygnematophyceae > Desmidiales > Closteriaceae > Closterium > Closterium sp. Naga37s-1. Next base: position 4,152,833 of record CANJKZ010000197.1, read on the forward strand.
GACGACTTTTCGCTCCACCCAAAACGAGGTGACTTTTGAGTCGACCCAAAAGTCACCTCGACGACTTTTCATCCACCCAAAACGAGGTGACTTTTGAGTCGACCCAAAAGTCACCTCGACGACTTTTCGCTCCACCCAAAACGAGGTGACTTTTGAGTCGACCCAAAAGTCACCTCGACGACTTTTCACTCCACCCAAAACGAGGTGACTTTTGAGTCGACCCAAAAGTCACCTCGACGACTTTTCACTCCACCCAAAACGAGGTGACTTTTGAGTCGACCCAAAAGTCACCTCGACGACTTTTCACTCCACCCAAAACGAGGTGACTTTTGAGTCGACTCAAAAGTCACCTCGACGACTTTTCACTCCACCCAAAACGAGGTGACTTTTGAGTCGACCCAAAAGTCACCTCGACGACTTTTCACTCCACCCAAAAGTCACCTCGACGACTTTTCACTCCACCCAAAACGAGGTGACTTTTGAGTCGACTCAAAAGTCACCTTGACGACTTTTCACTCCACCCAAAACGAGGTGACTTTTGAGTCGACCCAAAAGTCACCTCGACGACTTTTCACTCCACCCAAAACGAGGTGACTTTTGAGTCGACTCAAAAGTCACCTCGACGACTTTTCACTCCACCCAAAACGAGGTGACTTTTGAGTCGACCCAAAAGTCACCTCGACGACTTTTCACTCCACCCAAAAGTCACCTCGACGACTTTTCACTCCACCCAAAACGAGGTGACTTTTGAGTCGACTCAAAAGTCACCTTGACGACTTTTCACTCCACCCAAAACGAGGTGACTTTTGAGTCGACTCAAAAGTCACCTCGACGACTTTTCACTCCACCCAAAACGAGGCGACTTTTGAGTCGACTCAAAAGTCACCTCGACGACTTTTCATCCACCCAAAACGAGGTGACTTTTGAGTCGACTCTGTCAACGGGAGTTGTGTGTTGGTCCCGTCCTCGCTTGGGAGGAGCCGACTTCGTGGTCGGGTGTGAGGGGAGCAGCCGACCTGCAGCAGTGGGCGGGCTGGTTGACGAGGAGGTCGATCTGCACGAGGGCCACTGCACAGGCGCCGACTTCCAGGTGGCGCCGACTTCAAGGGGGGGGTCGACCTGGAGGTCGACCTGAGTTGACTTGAGTCGACTCAAAAGTCACCTCGACGACTTTTCACTCCACCCAAAAATCGTCTCATATCACGTGGTTTGGGGACTTCTCAAAAGTGGGCCCAGCTATGGAATAAACTGTTTGCCCCTCGCTTTCTCCCCTCGCTTGCCCCTTGGGTTGTGCAACTAGCGGGTCAGTCAGACATTGTAGTGGTAGTGGTCCTACCTATTGCCGCCGGCATGCCTCTAGGTTGTTGAGTGACGGTGTTCCAATGCGATTGCAACTCTCAGGGCTTATCCAGGTTCGGGTCATGAGCACTGTTCTGGCTACTGTTTGGGTCATGCGGAATTTGCGCATGACCCGAAGTGGGCTGCCGAGCCGCGTGCGGCCCCGGCTTTGGGTCAATGTGTAGGTGTTGTGCGACTGACGTGCACGACCCACCCACAGCCAATCACCTGGTTGCACGATTGTGGTGTTACTGCCAACTTTTTGTCGATCGGCAGTCGAGCGTCACACGTGGGCAATTTCCCACGTCTGACACCTCTGCACCCAACCACTCGGCAAATTGACCCCGAGTGTGTCTAAAATTTCTCGCGGCGCGCTCCCAACATTTGGGAATTCGCTCCGGGAATTTTGGGGGTTGTGTTTTCTCAGTGAGTGTCACGTGGTTTTGCGTGGGTCTCGCTAATGACCTTTCGAAATGTTCTGGCATCCCTCCATTGGATGCGACTGTTGTTGTGAGCTGAATTTTGGCGCGAAAACCCTCGCGACAATATGGGCGTCGCATGACCCAAACATGCGTTCTATGTTGTTTGGGTCATCCGCAAATCGCGCATGCCCGGAACAGTGCTCATGACCCGAACCTGGATACGCCCTCACTTCACTTCGCACATGAACCTCTCCCCTCTTTCTCCCCTCTCCCTTTTCCCCCCTCCCCCCCTCCCTCAAACCCCCAACCGCTTCTCCCTCTCCCCTCTCTCCTGCTCCCCCCTTCGCATGCCCCTCAGGCCATGCAACTGGCGGCCCGACCGCACGTGGTGGTGGCGACGCCGGGGCAGCTGAGGGAGATGTTTGGTACCTCGTTGCATGCACCCTTTCTCTAGTCACCTGCCGCTCTCCCCTCTTTTCTCCCGCGTGCCCCTGCCTGCCCATCTGCCTCATCAGGCCATGCAACTGTCGGCCCGGCCGCACGTGGTGGTGGCAACGCCAGGGCGATTGAGGGAGATGATGCAGCAGGAGGCGAGCATGGGGCGAATTTTCAGCAACCTGCAGGTGGGCGGGTGGGCTTGGTGTGGTGCGTGGGAGAACCAACCTCCAGTAAGTATAACAGGGTGGTATGTGTGTAACAAAGTGAAGGGGCGCCTCGAAGTCTGACTGAGGGAGATGCTACAGCAGGAGGCGAGCACGGGACGAATTTTCAGCAGCCAGCACGTCGGCGGGTGCGGTATGCATGGGTGCGGTACGTTGGGTAGTTCATTCTATTCTACTGCTGCTGATTCTATTGCCCCCTTGTTGGTGCTTGCTTTTCCTCTCCACACCTCCTTCTCTTGACTTTCTCTGCTTTTTGCATTTCTTGGTCTCGAACAGGACGAGGCTGATCGCCTGTTCGACCGAGGCTTCTAGAAGCCCCTTCCCGCCGTCTTCCCGCCCGCTCCCTCTCGTCTATGCCTCCTTCCCTCTCTTCCTCTCACCCCCCCCCCCCCTTCCCTCCCTGCAGTTTTTGGTGTCGGATGAGGCCGATCGCCTGCTGGACCGCACATTGGAGGTGGACCGCGGGTTCGAGGAGGAGATAGCGGCGATTCTTCTTCACCTCCCGGCCCTCCCCTCCGCCTCCCCTCCGCCTCCCCTCCGCCTCCCCTCCGCCTCCCCTCCACCTCCCCTCCGCCTCCCCTCCGCCTCCCCTCCGCCTCCCCTCCTCCTCCCCTCGGCCTCCCCTCCGCCTCCCCTCCGCCTCCCCTCCGCCTCCCCTCCGCCTCCCCTCCGCCTCCCCCTCATCTGTGTTTCCTGTCCCTTATCCGCTCTCCCCCCCACCCCTCCCCCCCGCAGTTCTTGGTCTTGGATGAGGCAGATCGCTTGCTAGATCGAGGCTTCGAGGAGGAGATAGGGGCGATTTTGGCGAGGATGCCAAAAGAGAGGTAGACGCTGCTGTTCTCCGCCACTTTCACCGCCAACCTGCACGCCTTGAAGGTGGGTGGCTGCCGCTTTAGGATGCCTCACAGGCAAACCTGCATGCGCTGAAGATGGGTATCTCATGTGCCGCTTGCACTGCGTATTCACTAGACGCTGCATGAGTCAAAGGCTGCCCTTCGCTGCCTGCCACCTTTATTTGGTTCATCTCATTCATTTCATGGGGTTTGATCCGTCGTCCTAGAACCATTCAAGTTTATGGAAATATGACCTCCGAGCCCACCTGTCCACTACTGACAGCACCCGCACTGCGTATTCACTAGACGCTGCATGAGTCAAACGCTGCCCTTCGCTGCCTGCCACCTTTACTGCTTGCCTGCCTGCCAACCTGCATGCCCGAAGGTGGGAGGTGCATTGCACGTGCCAAACCAATCGCATTGCTCCTTTCGGAACAGCCTGAAGGTCCCTTCCTGCTTCAGTGCTCGTCTCTGCATCCTTCACTTTGATGTTGTCCTGGCGACTTCAGCCTCGGCACTCACTGGCCAGTGATGCCTTACCTCGGCACTCACTGGCCACTGATGCCTTACCTCGGCACGATGCTAACGTCTCAAAACAACACTTTTATCACGTGATACCTCGGCACGATGCTGACGTCTCAAAACAACACTTTTATCACGTGATACCTCGGCACGATGCTGACCAGGAGCAAGGCCAACCAGGAGTTTCTCCTTTTGAGACCTTCTAGGGCTTTAAGACAGTTGAGTGTAAGCATTGCACCAGACCTACGTCTTCCCAGCCATCCCATGCTCATTGCTCTGGTACTTCCTGGGATGTTATTTGCCTCGTGTTCTGTGCACTGCACCCCATGACTACAGGCGATGAGCAAGAGCAAGACAGTCGAAGCGGTGGACCAGACGTACCTCTTCCTACCCTCCAACGTGCGAGACGTGTACCTCTGCACCTGCGCTCCCACATCCGGTTGACCCATCCCATACCTTGTTTTCTCGTCCATGTGAGTGCTCTGTGCAGGTGATGAGCAAGTCCAAGAAGCTGTTCCATTTCGAGGCCTACGAGGGCTTTAAGACGGTGGAAGCCTTGGATCAATCCTACCTCTTCCTGCCTGCCAACTTGCGGGACATGTACCTCTGCCGCCTCCTCTCCCGCCTCCTCCCCTCCCTCCAAACCATCCTCCCCCCCGCACCGCCCCCCTCCGCATCTGCTGCTGCCCGTCCGCCCGTGCGGTCGGTTATCGTGTTCACCTCGTCATGCCAGTAAGCAAACTCAAACTGGGAATTGTGATGCGGTAGCAGGTGTTTTGAAAGGGTACTTCCCCTTCCCCGCCTCTGCTGCTGCACGCCCACCATGTGCTCTATGTCATCGTGGCGGCCCTTGTGAGATGACCGTTGAGTCGACTCAAAACTCCCCTTCCCCGCCTCTGCTGCTGCACGCCCACAATGTGTGCTGTGATCGTGGTGGCCGTTGTCCCACTCGCCACTGCCTGGGCCCAATGTCTCCTACTCCTGCCTATGTGCGGATTTTGTTTTGGATTTTTTTATGTCTCTAGTCTCGGTTTGTGTCGCTCCTCCTGCCAATCAGCCTTCCAGCATTTCCTTGGTTTTTTTTTTCCGGAAAAATCTGAGCCCAAAGTCTCTTGCCTAATTGGTCGGCTACTGCCCATCGGTTCATACCTCGGGTTTCCTGTCCCCCTCTTCCCCGCCTCGACCTCTCCATTTTCGCCTTCCCAGATCCTGCCAGGCCGTCAGTGCACTGCCCTCCTCCCCCAGTGCATGTCTTGGCATACCTGCAGCGCTTCAAGGCCCCTCAACGCTCTGCTTCGTCCTCTTTTCTCCTCCTCTCACCCAATCCCCATGTGCCAGGTCCTGCCAGGCAGTGAGCGCACTGCTGGACGAAGTGGGTCTCTCCAACGCGCCTCTCCACGCCCTGCTCCCTCAGTGCAAACGCTCAGCCTCTCTACACCCTTTCAAGGCTGCTCAAATCCTCCCTCCTCTTACTCTTATCTCCCCTGAACGCCCCAATGTTTCAGGTCATGTCAAGCAGTGAGTGCTCTGCTGGACGAAGTGGGTCTCTCCAATGCGCCTCTCCACGCCCTGCTGCCCCAGCGCAAGCGCTCAGCCGCTCTGCACCGCTTCAAAGCGTCCCAAGTGCCCATTCTAGTGGCCACTGACGTTGCCAGTAGAGGGCTGGATATTCCTGCCGTGGATTTAGTCATTAACTACGATATACCCAGGTGAGAAAATGGGCGCACTGCTGGTTTATTATCAGGTATCGTGGTGGCCACAGACATCGCCAGCAGAGGGCTGGACATTCCGACTGCTGATAAGGTGATCAACTACGACATCCCCAGGTGAGCACTGTGCTGGTCTGAGTTGCCTTGGTCTTTCAATCTCCTCTCCAACATGGTCATTCAATACCCTGTAACACAACCCCCGGGGGTTGGTGTAGCACAACCCCCGGGCTCACTCCAGTCTATGTACACAGGGTGGGGTGAACAGCCCAAGAAGGGAGGGTCTTCATGCGATGCTTCAAGAAACTCCCTACACCCGGTCATTCCCTACCCTAAACCCTGGGTCCTACCCGGTCATTCCCTACCCTGTCCCACCTCCCCCCCACCCCATCTCCAGGTTCACAGGGGACTATGTGCACCGAGTGGGGCGAACAGCCCGAGCAGGGAGTGCCTTTTTAGGGTCCTTGAAAACACTTCGCACCCCCCACCCTATCGTATCTGCCCATTTCCAGGTTCACCCGGGACTATGTGCACCGAGTGGGACGAACAGCCCGTGCAGGGAGTGCCTTTTTAGGGTCCCTGAAAATGTCAAATTGTATGCATGTTATATATGTGTAGGCTGTAGTGGGGTAGCCAATAGGGGGTACAACCCCATTAGGGTCTCATATTTGTACCAAACCCTGATCTAGTCAATTCATTCCTGCCTAGCATTCTCAATATGGTTTCAGAGCAGTAGGTCCGTAGGACCGTTTCTCTTCGGGCCCTCCTACCGTTGCGGTTACTGAGCTGCCCCACCTGCCTTGCCTGTCTTGCCTGCGCTGCGCATCACGCGCGCGCCCTGCCTTGCCTGCGTTGCGCTGCCCGCGCGCGCTGCCTTTTTTTTTTTTTCGCGCGCGCGCCGCTTCAGCCGCCCGCGCGCTCACTGCTGCCCCGCGCGCCGCGTCTGCCGCCTGCGCAGCCCACTACGGCCCTGCGCGCCACGCCCGCCGCCCGCGCGCCGCGTCTGCCGCCCGCGCGCGGCCCTCTTAGGCCCCGCGCGTCACTTCCGCCGCCCGCGCAGCCTGCTACGGCCCCGCGCACCGCGCCTACCGCCCGCGCGCAGCCCGCCTAGGCCCCGCGCGTCGCGTCTGCTGCTCGCGCAGCGCACTGCTGCCCCGCGCGCCGCATCCGCATGTACCTGCCGCCAGGGTTTAGGGTTTCCGCTGCTTTTCGCGCCGCTCGTGCCTGCCGCCTGTGCCTGCCGCCTGTGTCTGCTACCTTTGCCTACTGCCTGTTCCTGCTGCCTTTGCCTGCGCTGCAATCATGGCGACATTAAATGTTCTCGCGTTTGAGCCTGACGGTCGCCCGATAGAGTTTGCCACTTGGCTCGACGATCTGCAACTGTTTCTTATGACTGATGCCAAAGACGGCGTTTCACTGTTCGATCACGCATCTGGCGCTGCCGTTGCTCCTGCTGACACTGCCCCTGCTCTTGATCGCTCACAGTGGCAGACTCGCGATGCTGGTGCACGCCTTGCTATCCGCAACCATCTACCGATCACTAAGCGCGCGCATTTTAGCCAGCACAAGACTGCTAAGGCGCTGTATGACAGTTGCGCGCTATTCATCCCCAGCCACTGCAGCCGTAGGTCGTCTCATCCTGCCCTACCTGTTCCCCGACCTGTCCTCGTTTGCCACCGCTGAGGACCTTATCTCTCACCTCCGTGCTAGTGACGCCCGCTTTCGTGCCGCTCTTACAGACGAGTTCCTCGCCACGAACACCCCCCCGCTGTACTTTACCCTCTACATCCTCGTCACCCGCCTCCCTGACACTCTTAGTTTGGCCAGGGACCATTTCCTCGCCAAAGACCAACACTAGCACTCTAGCCGACTTCGAGCAGCAGCTCCTAGCAGCTGAAAATAAAATTCTTGCTGTAGGTGCTGCTCGCGGCACTCCTCGCACTCCCCTCTTTGAGGGGTGCTCCCCCTCCCCTCTTGCCCCTCCTACGCCTCTGCTGCTGCTACAGTCGACCTCCTCGGTGCTGAGAAGGTCGCAGCTGCTTCCACTCCTAGTGGGAAGCGCGGCGGTACCAGGGGCGGCAAGGGTGGCAGGGGTGGTGGAGGTGGCGGTGGAGGGAGTGGTGGTGGAGGCGGCGGGGGTGGTGGAGGTGGTGGGGGTGGTCGTGGGGGTGGAGGAGGTGAGTGGGGCGGCGGTGGGACCGGGAGCGGTGGAGGTGGCAGCGGCGGTAGTGGGGGAGGAGGCAGCGGTAGTGGCGGTGGAGGTGGGGGCGGGAGTGGGACCGGCCAGAAGGGGAGCTCCAGTGGTGGCCAGCAGCAGCAGCAGCAGCCGCAGCAGCGCCAGCCCCTCACTTCTCAGCAGCTCCATGACTGGTATGCCGGGCGTGGGGCGTCTGGGGGTTCTGGCCGCTGCCCCTATATCATTCGCGCAGGTCCCCGCGCTGGTCGCACATGCAACGGCTTTCACACTGAGTACCGCTGCTTCGCTCAGCTTAGCGATGCCTGGCGCGCCAAGTATCCTGATGCTACTGAGTTCCCCAACTGGGCAGAGCTGCTTAGGCGTGATGTTCCTATCTTTGATCTTGACTATGATGCGATTCTTGCTGCCATGTATGCATTGACTGTTAGTGCTGAGGATGACTGCTACTTGCGTGTCCCGCCTGACCCAGGTATAGAGACTGCAGCTCTAGGTGCTGATGAGTCTGCCCTCTCTGGTACTGTGTCGGCTCAGGCCTTGCACACGTTTACGCTTGACTCTGGTGCTTCTCGTCGTTTCTTTCGCGATAGTACCACAGTCACTCCCCTCCCTGCACCTGTCCCTGTCTCACTGGCTGACCCCTCAGGGGGCCCAGTGCTTGCACGAGCCACGACTGTGCTTCCGTGCCCGACGGTCCCGTCTGGTGAGATGTCAGGTCTCCACATCCCCTCGTTCTCTACGAACTTGGTGAGCAACGCCGTCCTTCAGGATCACTGGGTTGACACCTGGACTCCTGGAGGACAGCGTGTGGCGATCCTCACGTGCTCCAAGACTGGCCGCCACCTGGCCACGTTCACTCGTGAGCTTGGGTCCAGTCTGTACACCCTCACCACTATTTCACGCTACACCCCTTTGTCTCCCCAGCTGTACGCGTCTGCTCAGGTAGCTACCCAGTGTGAGTGTCGCCGCCTGTCGCACGACACTCTCCTGTGGCACCACCGCCTTGGTCACCCCTCCCTGCCCCGCCTTCGTGGCATACACTCTCGCCTACTGGTCTCTGGTCTTCCCAGGTCATTGCTGGCCCTCCCTCCCTCGCCTGTGCCACCCTGCATTCCTTGCGTCGAGGGGTGGCAGCGTGCCGCTCCTCACTCCTCGTTCCCTCTCACAGAGGCTCCGCTGCAGACTCTCCACCTGGACGTGTGGGGCCCGGCCCGTGTCCTGGGGCAGGGCCATGAGCGGTACTTCCTGCTGGTCGTCGACGACTACACGCGTTACACCACGGTCTTCCCCTTGCGTAGCAAGGGTCAGGTCCCTGATGTTCTGATCCCTTGGATCCGCGCTGTTCATCTCCAGCTCCGCGAGCGGTTCCACTCGGACTTTCCTGTCCTGCGCCTGCACTCTGACAGAGGTGGTGAGTTCTCCTCCGACCTCTTGCGAGCCTTCTGTGAGGAGCACGGCATCCGCCAGTCGTTCACGCATTGGCTTAGTCATGGAGGTCGCTCGTACCTCCATGATCTATGCGGCTGCCCCCCATTTTCTGTGGCCGTTTGCGGTCCGGTACGCCGCGCATCAGCTCAACCTCTGGCCCCGTGTCTCCTTGCTGGAGACCTCGCCCACACTGCTGTGGACGGGGGAGGTTGGCGATGCGTCGCGTTTCTGGGTCTGGGGTGCTCGTGCCTTTGTCCGCGATACCACCGCGGACAAGCTCTCCGCTCGCGCCATTCCCTGTATCTTCCTTGGTTTTCCTCCTGACGCGCCTGGCTGGCAGTTCTACGACCCCGCCTCGCGCCGTGTCTTTGCGTCTCAGGACGTCACCTTTGACGAGTCAGTCCCCTTTTACCGTCTCTTTCCCTACCGCACTGCCCCCCACCGCTCTTTCTCTCCTCCAGGTCCTCCCCAGGTAGACCCCCTCCCCGTGCCAGGTCCTGCTCCTTCAGGTGTTTCTCAGGTAGACCCTCTCGTGCCTGCGCCTGTTGAGGTGACTGGTGACTCAGGTCCTGCTTGAGGTGGTCCTGCTCGGGGTGCTGTCTCTGGGGGTGCGGAGCCTGGGGGTGCTGAGCCTGGGGGTGCGGAGCCTGGGGGTGAGGAGTCTGGGGGTGCTGCGCCTGGGAGTGCGGAGTCTGGGGGTGCTGCGCCTGAGCGTGAGGAGCCTGGGGGTGCTGAGCCTGGCGGTACTGAGCCTGAGCGTGAGGAGACTGGAGGTACTATGCCTGGGGGTGCGACGCCTGAGGGTACGGAGACTGCTGGTGCGCGGTCTCCTTGGAGTGGCCGCCTTCGTCCGCGTGTGCCTCTCACCTCCCAGCAACTGCACGACTGGTACGGTCGCCGTCAGGGTCGCGCTGCTGGAGCTCGGGGCTCTGCCGCTGGAGGTACTTCTGCTGACGTCACTGGCGCTGGGAGTGGTGCTGGTTCTTTGTCTCCCGGAGGTGCTCGTACTGGAGGTACTGGAGCTGGTGGGACTGGAGGTGCTGTGTCTGGGGGTGCTGGTGCCGAAGGCACTGAGGCTGGAGACCCTGGGACTACAGGTGCCGGTTCTAGGGGTGCTGCTGCTGGAGACACTGAGGCTGGAGACCCAGGGACTATTGGTGCCGGTTCTGGGGGTGCTGCTGCTGGTGGAGCTGGCGCAGGAGATTTTGGAGCTGCTGGAGGTGCTGGAGCTGCTGGTGCTGGTGGCACGGCACAGCCGCGACTGTTCTTTGCTCCGCCGTCTCCGTCGTCTTAGCAACCGCCTAACACTGTACTTCGCCTCCCGTCTTCTACTGGACTTCCGTTACAGCCTGGCTCACCGCTGCCTGCTCCTTCTCCTTACACTGAGCAGACAGGGTGTCTTGCTGAGCGTCGTGAGCCTGCGTCACGTCCTCTCTCGCCTGTCCGTTCTGGTCGTACCAGTCGTCGTGTTCCTCGTCTGCGTTCGCCGGCTGTCCCCGGCGCGCATCTCGTAGTCCGTCGTCCTTCCTCTGCTCCGCAGCGTGTTCCTTTGCCGTCTCCTCCTGCGTCCTCTCTGCCTGACGTTGCGGACCCTGAGTCTGACCGGTTTCGTGCTGCACACCCTACTGTCACGCGTCTGTTAGCCACTGTTGTCACTGACCCGTCGTTTGAGTCTGCTGCTGCGTCTGCCTTGGTCGTTGAGCTTGTTGACTTTGCTGCTGCCTGTCGTCTCGACTACACTGCTAGTCTTGTTGCTGAGTCTGAGTCTGTCTGTCCTCCGTCCGTCGGGGGTGAGTGTGCTCTTAGCACGGACGTCCTTGAGGACAGACAGGAGGACCTTGAGTGTCTTGCGGCCGCTGCGCCTCATCTCGTGGCCATGCTGCTTGCCCCTGAGGGAGACCCGGATGCACCAGACATCCCTACCCCGCGCTCTTATGCTAAGGCGATCGCGGATCCCTACTCCTCTCAATGGCAGACAGCCATGGACGCAGAGATGGCATCCTGGAAGTCCACAGGCACTTACGTCGATGAGGTTCCCCCTCCTGGGACGAACATTGTCGATGGCATGTGGATTTTCAGGGTGAAGCGGCCGCCGGGTTCTCTGCCTGTCTTCAAGGCTCGTTACGTTGCTCGAGGCTTCAGACAGCGAGAGGGAGTCGACTTCTTCCAGACCTTCTCCCCCACCCCGAAGATGACCACTCTTCGGGTACTGCTGCACGTTGCCACTCAACGTGACTACGAGCTTCACTCGCTAGACTTCAGCACAGCCTTCTTACAGGGCAGCCTACACGAGGAGATCTGGCTGCGCTGCCCACCTGGCTTCACTCGGTCGTTCCCTCCTGGTACCCAGTGGAGCCTCCGCCGGCCAGTCTACGGTCTCCGCCAGGCGCTTCATGAGTGGCACGACACACTAAGGACTACACTTGCGGCTCTTGGGTTTGCACCTTCGACAGCTGACCCATCGCTGTTTCTGTGCACCGACATTTCACTGCCGCCGTTCTACATCCTCGTGTACATCAATGACTTGGTCTTTGCCACTGCTGACACTGAGACTCTCGCCCTGGTGAAGTCGGAGCTGCAGAAGAGACACACGTGCACTGACCTGGGTGAGCTGCGCAGTTACCTTGGCTTGCAAATCACCCAGGACCGAGCACGCCGCACCATCACACTGACTCAGTCACACATGGTGCAGCAGGTCCTTCAGCGCTTCGGCTTCACCTGGTCCTCGCCACAGTCCACTCCTCTGGCTACAGGTCACTCGCTCTCAGCTCCACCTTCGGACGAGTCCGTAGAGCCATGTGGTCCTTACCCAGAGCTAGTAGGCTGCCTCATGTACCTGATGACCTGCACTCGTCCTGACCTTCCGTACCCTCTTGGCCTTCTGGCCCGCTATGTGGCTCCTGGTCGGCACCGAAAGGTGCACATGGATGCTGCGAAGAGGGTACTGCGCTACCTGTGCAGTACATCGGGCATGGGGCTCGTGCTTGGAGGGCGGAGAGACGTGGTCCTCACTAGGCACTCAGACGCGTCTTGGGTTGACGACCTGGCTACGCAGCGGTCGTCATAGGGTTACACGTTCAGCTTTGGCTCTGGCTCTGTTTCTTGGCGCTCTACTCGCTCTTCTTCTGTTCTCGGCTCCAGTTGTGAGGCTGAGATCTACGCCACATCCATGGCTGTACAGGAGTTACGCTGGCTCACCTACCTGATGACTGACCTGGGAGAGAGGCCTTGTTCTCCTCCAGTTCTGTACGTCAACAACAAGGCCGCCATTGCCTTGTATGAGGAGCACAGACTGGAGCACAGAACGAAGCACATCGCTCTGCGTTACTACCTGGCTCGAGAAAAGCAGCAGCGTGGTCAGCTTCGTCTTGCACACGTGGCCACTCGGGCCAACACTGCTGATATATTTACCAAGGCACTTCCGTCTGGTGACCATCAGCGCTTTTGTACTTTGTTGGGCCTTGTGCCTACGTTTCCACACTTGCTGTAGGCTCTGCTTGTACTGTGATCTATATATATATACCAGCATCCTTGCTCTTGCTAGGTAGTGATCACTGTGCTGTTCTTGTTGCACATATACCTCTGCATGTGAACTGGCCGTGTGGCCCTTTGTTTGTGCTCAGTGCGTGTGGTGACGTTGTGATCCACCCTGAGTTTTCTTTGCTTTTCTTGCCTGGTCTTGTGACCCCTTGCTCTCCCCCACTTTGCCTATGGGGGTGTGTCAAATTATATGCATGTTATATATGTGTAGGCTGTAGTGGGGTAGCCAACAAGGGGTACAACCCCATTAGGGTCTCATTTTTGTACCAAACCATGATCTAGTCAATTCATTCCTGCCTAGCATTCTCAACAGAAAACACTTCGCACCCCCCACCCTATCGTATCTGCCCATTTCCAAATTCACTCGGGACTATGTGCACCGAGTGGGGCGAACAGCCCGAGCAGGGAGGGGCGGACGAGCTATCAGCGTGGTGACTCAGGTGAGTGTGACTATAATGAATGGCGAGGGTGCTGTTAGTATTTTCTGGGTGGGAGCAGCGACTTAGATGAGTGTGACTGCTGTTGTGCGCAACAATTGAGCTGCAAGTGGTAGTTGGGGCGACAGCAACCACAAAAGAAGCATTAGGCCGTTTGAACCGAGCCTGCTTTTTTACCACTTCTCGTTTTCGAATCCCTCCTTCCCTCCGTCCGCCCGTCCCTCCCTCTCTCTCATCCTCATGGCAGTACGACGTGCATCTGGTGCACAGCATCGAGAAGCTCATTGGCCTCTCTTGTGCCCCATGCCCCTTCATGCATGCTGCCTCCCTATATCCTCCTTCCCCCCTCCCCCCTCCCCCCTCCTCCCATTCCCATGCCAGTACGACGTGCATCTGGTGCACAGCATCTGGTGAAAGAAAGCGTGACAGCGTGAGCAAGGGGAGATGGCTATTGTTGTGTCGATTCTCTGTTAGTGCGTGCCTGCTCGCCTGCCTTTCTCTCGCTGGTGCCGATGCTGCATGGAAGGCTCGTACAGTGGTGCTGGTGTAAAAGTTTGTTTTTTCCTATTTTCTTATTTTATTTTCGCGTTCTTGTCATTTTTGTCTTGTCTTGTTTTCCCCAGGTGTTCAAGGCACGGAGGGCGGCACTGCTGAAGGTGTCAGAGAGCGGGTTTGAGGAGCAGGCCAAGCAGAGGGCGGAGCAGAAGAGGAAGATTCGGGAGGAGCGAAGAGTGCGGGAGGGGGGTGAGAAGGGCAAGAAAGGCAAATGAGGGGAGGTGGTTGAGGGGAGATCAGTGTTTTGAAGTTTGATACGGGTATCTTTATGGAGTACCTTATAATACCCACGCTTGCATGGTATTATGTGTAACTACGAAACATGCCATGTGTTCTGCTGGAGCAATCAATACAAGTCTCTTCATTATAAGAAACAGTACAAATGATATAAATCAGTCTGTGTAACGTTTCAGAATGGTGCCTGGTGCCTTCCTCCCAAGCACATCCAGACAGACACCGCCATCCAGTGCACCAAGATTGCCGCCCAGGCCGACCCAGATCTCCTGTACACCACAAGACACGCCGACCCAAGCACGACACAGCAGAGCAGGAGCCCCGGATGCGAAAATAACCTTATAGCAGCAGGTCAGTTTAACCACGCTAGAAAGGGATGCGCTAAGACATATAAGGATGTTGAAACAATGCCATAAAACACTTTCGGATCCGCGAGCCAATCCCGAGGGAGCGGGAAGGAGCGCAGAATCGGGACGGAGGAGACGAAAGGAGCGAGGAGGGAGGAGGCGCGAGAGAGGAGGGAAGTGATGCGAGTGTGAAGCCATGTGGGTAGAGGAGAGGGGGGCTCGGCAGGATGCGGGTTGAGGAGAACCCTCAAGAAGAGCTCCTCCCAAAAGGAAGGGAAGACGAAGACAAAGAGGATGAGGGAGATGGGGAAGCCGGCTTGGGGGAGGTAGAAGGCGTCAGCCCAGGAGGCGAAGAGGTACACGAGAGGCGAGATGGCGATGATGGTGAGGAGCGTGAATCGCAGGTCGGAGGGCGTGGGGAGGGTTGTGAGGGCGCGGGATAGGCGGAGGAGGAGGAGGGAGAGGAGGGAGAGGGGAGGGGTGGGATGGGGAGGAGAGTTTGAGCCATTGGTGGTGCCTGAGGGAAGGGGAGAAGGGAGGGAGTGGGAAACGGGAACAAGGGGAAGGGGGAGAGCAAAAGAAGATACAAAAAAGAGGAGTTGAAAGGCAGCGCGGGTGAGATAGAAGGCATGGGCCCGGGAGACAGAGTTGCTGGTGGAACCTGGAGGGTGGGTATGGAAGATCGGTAGGGAAGGGGAGGAGAAGGGAAGGTGGGAGTTCAGCAGGGAAGGGTGAAATCGAGATAAGGGATGTTGACACTCCATCCAAAGAGTTCCGCGTGAATGATTCACAAACAGCATCATGATTCCGCCCGCGATGTAACAGCAAGAGAGCGGCTCACCACGCCTTTTCCACTCACGACAGCATCTCCAATACAGCATCATGATGATAACCGCAAGAGAGGGAGCGGCAAATGCATCTCTCAGAGGTAGAGAGCTAGTGGCTCATGCGTCCCCTGCTCCCTCACACAACCGAACAGAGGGCTCGCGCATCTCTCTCACAGCAGAACGATTGAAACGAGAGCACAAGGAAGGTGCATGTCAGACACGAATCTGCCATCTCGCCGGCCGTCGCATTCGCCTCTCCGTTTCTGAACTCCTCCTCCCTGGGCTCGCCGTCAGATCTGAGCTCTTGCCGCTGCGGTTGGCCGTCCATTTGACCGGCTAGCCGCTTATGGGTGTGCTGTGACGTGATACGATGGGGAATTCGGGCCAATCCCAAATAGCCAGCAGGCGATGCGGTTCCGGGAAAAAATGTCGGATGATAACGGTTTGGATGTATAATAAACGGTTCAGAACAGCTGAAGCTGAACCTGGAAGCGGAAAAGCCGTGAGAAGTGGAGGATAAGGGATTATGCGAGGACGCGCGGACGATCGTACGAGACGTATTTCCTGTGCGTGCGTGCGTCGGGTCTAGAGTCGACTCAAAATATGTATCGCTTATGCGTGTGTGCGACGGGATAACGGTCGGAGACCTCGCTTGTGCGTGTGTCGGGATCGCGGTCGGAGATTTTCTTGCGGCTGCGGGGTGGTAACTCAGCAACGTGCCTGCTGCTCGGAATGTGCCGCTGGCCGGCAATGTGTCCGTTGCGGAAGGTTCTTGGTGGTTTCGGGTGGGTTGAAACGGTAATGAAGTCGTCGGGTTACGGAAGTATCTCATGCATTGCTGCGAGGCGCCGGTATCCGCGGAGCAAGGCGGTCGCAGGCGGTGCAAGCGAAAGGCTCGCATTACCTTGGAGTGCCGTGACTAGGAGGCTCATCCAGGTGCTAGTATAGCACCACGCGGGAAGTGTCTGTATCTCTCAACGGAACCGGGGGTGACGCTCCGTTTTGCCCGGGGTGACGCTCGGGGGTGACGCTTTCGGGAGCGTCACCCTGCCCTGGGCAGAAAAAAACTAAACCCCGAAGCGACCGGCATGCCATTCGGGAGGGTAAACCCTAAAATTTTAGGGTTGAGGCTCCCGAATGGCATGCCGCCCGTCTGGGGTTTAGTTTTTTTGCCCCGGGCAGTTTGTCGTTTTCCCGTTTCGTCTTTGTCGTTTCCTCGCTTGCTACGTTCCGTTGAGATATACTGGGCTGTTCCACTCTCTCCAGAAATTAGGGCGGGTCCAGCGCGTACGTTTACAGGTTCTTTACTGTTCATCCGTCAATGTTCAAGACGATATCAGCAGGTGCACAGCGGTTTTAGATCTTCACCGCTTTGAACCGTGAGGCAATAAGAGTATCCGTACAGGATGAACTGTAGCGCAACCGAAACGTACGCTCTAGATCCGCCCTAAACGCATCTGGAGGAGGCTCTGAAACTGGCTGGGATCATACGCGATAGTTTTACGGTGCTGTATGTACAAGAAACAGTTACTAAAAGGTCATACTTATTTGGTATGTCGCATGCCAGTCAATTGGAGGGTGTTCAACTTTCAACATTCTTGTACGTTCATCGCGGTCGATTTTTTTTTTTTTTTTAAGCCATATACGCTATAAAGGTGCATACAAGCTTTGACAGTCATAACTGTGGCTGATGGGCCTGGACAACCTAAGCTGTTGTACCCATCTTGAACCTTTAAGGGGGATGGTGGATCGTGCGTGGGTTGGCCCAG
Source organism: Closterium sp. Naga37s-1 (assembly GCA_947471745.1). Taxonomy (NCBI): domain Eukaryota; kingdom Viridiplantae; phylum Streptophyta; class Zygnematophyceae; order Desmidiales; family Closteriaceae; genus Closterium; species Closterium sp. Naga37s-1. Next base: position 4,169,647 of record CANJKZ010000197.1, read on the forward strand.
ATGGAGGTAAAGCCATGCGTCCACGCAAGCGACTTGGCTGAGTTGTCACAGATGTTGCTCAACGCCCGAAATTCGTCCGGGTCCAGCGGCTCCAGGATTGAGCGCTGACCAAGACCCTCTGCTCCACCTGCCCGATTTTTCCTCTTCCTCATCCGTAGGTAGATCCTCGTGTGCGTGTAGAAAGCAGTTGCGATTTTACGTAAGACTCTTCTTGAGCGGAAACCACTATGGTTGAAGGCTGCATCACACCTCTCCACCCACGGCTTATTAAGAGTAGTAGCGATGATTGTAGTTTCTGGGAAACCTGACCTCGTAGCCTCTTTCTGAAAAAGCAGGTCACCCAGCGACTTTATCCTCCTGCCCGGGTTAACCATCCGTACTGCCTTCAAGAGACCCTTCACCACCGGCTGGATGCGGGGGCAGCTGAACAGACAATGCTCTGCTGTCTCCTCCTCTCCGCAGTGCGGGCACAGAACCCCTTCCAGGAACCGCAGCCGCACCTCGACCTGTAGGTTCCGGCAGTGTAGCCGAAGCAAGACATCCCGCGCCCGGTTCGGCAGCACTGGTGAGTCCCGGACTCTGATGATGCTGGCCCAATCCATCTGCTTCCCCCAATCTTCCGCCCACTTTGCATGCTGCCGCGCTTCACCACGCGGCACCTCGAACAGCCCTCTCAGCAGTTTGAAAAGGGGGAGTTGGCCTTCCGCGCATAGCTCCGAAACCCTTAGCCTCACCTCGGGTAGGCCAGCTGCTCCAATCACCCGCCCTTCCCGAACAATCAGCGGCTGCACCGTGTACGGGTCCAGCGTGGTAACCCTTTCCGCTTCTCCTTCTAGTGGCGTCCCCGTGCAGTCACATGCTCGGCAGACTAGCTCCCCTTGCTCCACTTTGTCAATTTTCCAGGGAACAATGGATCCCTCTACCTTCACGTATTCTGACTCCGCCAGCAGCTCAGCCTCCGTTAGCGGCGCCAGGAGCTTCTGCTTCCATGTTTCCGGGATGCAGCCGAAAGCTTTCAGCGCCCGCTTTGCTTTCTTTTTGGTACCAATTTCTCTCGTCAGCGTCTCCAGGGATTTAATGACTCTCGTCCCGTCCAATTCAGCGCAGACCAGATCACCCAGCTTGTACAGCTCCAGCCCTGTCGCCACCTTCTGACGACCCAGCGGCTTTTTCCCATTTGGCAGTATTTGCCGATTGAAAACCATAGGTTCCTTCTCAATGTCCCACCTCGTTTTCGGCCCTTGTTCCATGATTTTCGACTTCATAAACATTTCGCATGTTTGACGCCATCTGACGCTTATTCCCTTCCATTGTTTCAGGAAATCCTCGTGCGCCCAGAAAGAGCGAAAACCATCCGGAAGATCCGCTGCCGCCAGCGCCAGCTCCCTTCGGAATCCGCTTCCAAGCACAAGGAGTCCCACTCGCCTCGCCGCTAGGCCCGAGAGTTCCCCGAACGGGTCTCTGACACCCAAGCCCCCTTCCTTCCGTGGCCTAAAAATCAGCTCCCTACTCCAGAGCGTGAACCGATGCTCCTCCGAGGCCTGGTTCCCGGAGATGAAGTTAACCAGCAGCTTCATGATCCGCTTCCAGATCGCCTCCGAGGGGGGGTACACCTGCCCTTGGAAGGCCAGTATCGGGCAGACGTAGCAGTTAACCACGGCTACTCGAGCTGTCGTCGTCACGTGATGAGATTGCCAGTTCAGCAGTTCAGCTGCCGCTCTGGCTAGCGTTTTGTCCCACGTGACTTCCGCACTCCCCGAGGGTGAGATCCAGACCCCCAGCAGTCTCTCCGCATCTTTTGGGTCGACCCATGCGAGGCTTGACTCCTCGTCTCTTTTGCGATTCAGGTTCTTCCCCAGCGGGAGCAGCGCCGATTTCTCCTTGTTGACTCTGAGCCCCGAACAAACCTCAAACTCCTCCAAGAGCTTCTCCGCCCGACCAATCTGTCGCTTCCCGTCTAAAATCAGCATCATGTCGTCCGCGTACCCCAGGTAAGGCAGCCTTTCCCCGTAGTTGTTGCTTATTCCTAACTTCCGTCTTTTCGCTTCCTGGCAGATCGGCTCCACCGCGCACAGGAAGAGATAGGGTGCCAGCGGACAGCCCTGCCGGACTCCTTTTCCAACCTCGACTTGGTCCCCTTGCCAGCCGTTGACAAGCAGCCGCGTGAAGGACCCATCGTGAAGCCCTTTGTACCACCGAACGAACGTCTCCGGGAAACCCATGAGAGACATGGTATCAAAGAGGTACGTTCGGGAGACAGAGTCAAAAGCCTTTTGAAAATCCACCATCGGAATGTACCAGTCTTTGTTGTCGTTTTTTGCCACCTCGATCACGTCTGCTACCAGCGACACCGCATCCGACAACCTTCTTCCCGGGAGGAAACCGCACTGCTCCTTGGAGATGACCCTGTCCAGGACCTTCGTCATTCGGTTAGCCAGCAGCTTCGCCAACACCTTATAAGAGCTGGTGAGCAGTGTGATTGGCCTGTAGTTCTGGATCTCCTCTTTAGGACCCTTCTTATGTAGTAGGATCGTCACGGCTTCCTGCACCTCCTCCGGCAGGGACGCTGTGGCTTCAAAATCTCTTACGAACCCCATGAAATCCTCGCTTAGCAGGTCCCAGTGGCGCTCGAAGAGCTCCTTCAGCAATCCGTCTCCGCCGGGAGCTTTATCATTTGCCATCTCTTTCAGTGCCTTTTTTATCTCATCCTCCGTCCAGCCGGCTTCCTGGGTGGAAGCTTCCTCGTCTCTCAATGTCTTCCCAGGCTTCGGTTTCCAACAAGGCAGTCCGGAGGCTGGCGCTTCCGCAAACAGAGAGGTGTAGAAACTGGAGGCGACCTCCAAGATGCCTCTCGTCCCTTTATGCTCCACCCCCTGATGTGACAGCAGCGGGATTATGGCCTTCGATTTCCGCATCTTTACTTTCGCCGTGAGAACCTTTGACGCAATCTAGCCTTTGGTAACCTCTCGTTCTCCTCCCATCAGCTGCAATACGTCATTTCCCCCCCGCAGATATGCGTCAAGTTGGGCTTCCTTCACCGACAGCTCCTCTCGCAAACTCTCCCTTTCCGGTTCCCGGTCGAACTTGTTGTGTTACGGTGCAAATTGGTGCAGCGTAATAACCGTTCAAAAACGTATGGAACCGCCCTGAGCCCATTACCCTGCCACGTGGCCTCGTCTTTCCCTTGATCCCTCCGCTTCTCGCGCGTTCCTCCATGCATACGAGCCGGTTCCCTCCTCCTCGTAGCCCTCCCCTCGCAACCCTCCTGCCGCATCCTTCCTCGCAACCATGCATGCCTCCGCGCTGCTTCTTCCGCCCGCCTGTCCCATGAGCATCCCTGCTCGCAGGAGTGGGTCGCGCGCAGTTTGTTACGGCGGAGCCGGGATGGAACGTGACGGTTAGCGCGATGAGGTTAGGAAAAGAGAGCGAGCGAAGGCGGTGTGGGGAAAGAAGGATGTGGAGAGAGCGAGGGGAGAGCGCGCGGTAGGCTCCATCAGAAGCCGCGGCTCGCAATTGGATTCCGCCCTTCTGCTGAGTCGCTGCGCCATTCCGGGCCTTGGCGCACACAGAGCGTTTTGCGCGCTAGCAGCATGTTTCCGAAGGTATAGATTCAGACTCGCCAGTCTGCTCCCTATAAGCAGGATGAACACCCGAACTCAAGCGTTCACAACTCCAGAGCACAACAACATTGTTTTTCTCGAATCTTTCCCTTTGTAAGTTCCTGTCGAGGCGGTGCAAATTCGATCGAGGGATCTGAAAAGTGACTCCTGTCGCATCTTCCGGTCATGGCGACGAGCGCGAGGCTGGCAAGGGTGGCGATGCTTGTAAGGCTGCTGGTGACGGCGATTGCGCTGCTCGCAGCGGCTTCCGCGTATGGTCGCAACAGGGACGACTACAGTGACTACCAAGTGCGTGTAGCAATTACGTTGCTGTTTTGGTGTTACTGTTATTGCGTATCAATTGCTTGCTCCTGCCAAGTATCCGGCGTTGATACGACCGAGGGCCCGGGGGTCCCTCCCGTTCTCATGTCACCGCCAGCCCTGCAGATTCTTTTTCCTTTCCTTTTTTGTTTTTTCAGAGGCATGGACGAGCGTGGAGCAACCAAGCGAAAGCGGAAGAGGGCAGAGTAAAACAGCAGCAGGTAAGCCCAAGGCCTTTCTAGCGGAACATCACAGCATATGCTGTTTTGGGTTTGGGTTAGGAGACAAACGGAAAGGAAGAAGCTAGTCTGAGACTTTACTAGTTGCCGCACAGTTTGAGGGTTATCATACTTCACATGATATTGTGTTACTCGGCTCAATTAGTCCCTCACTTTACCACTCTACCTGTGCCACTCTATTTTTGACTTGACCCTTTGAGACATCTCAAAACATTTTCGGGATCATCTGTTTTTGTTCTAACTGATGACTCTTTATCCAGACTATCGCAGGTTCAGGACATGAGGCAGGCGCTACAGATAAGGGGAAGGCAGCAGCGCAGTCCAATCTGTGGCCCAGCATCTCATCGTATCTAACCCATCTGCCTGCCACACTTAGCGAATTGCTGCCGTCAACCGTCAACACTTACATTGTGGTGAGAGGCCATGTATGTATGTGATTTTATTGAATATAATGCTTAAGAGTCGTTTTGTTTCTTTCTTCCTCGTCACCCCTTCCCATATTGTTCATTGTCCCTTCCATCACACCACCTCCCTATGTTGTCCCCTGCCCAACCCCTTCGTCTTCACTTCGCTCTTGAACTCTTCAGCTCATCCACATGCATCTCACATGGAGCACCACAGTGCTTATCCTCTGGACCAACTTCCTTCATTCCCTCCACTCCTCACCTCTGTCTTTCTCTCCGCTCCTTACCTCTTCCGTTTCCCACTGACAACCCATCAGCTCATCCACATCTTCTGTTTCCATCCCGCCACCCCCCCTGACAACTCTCCCTTTTAGCTCATCCACGTGTATCTCGCATGGAGCAGTCTAGTTCTTGTCCTCTGGTCACTGGGCGTGTCTCAGGCACGCATCATGCACTACCTGCACCAGCAGCTACATGCAACCCCTCCCTCCTCCGTTTGCGCCCCCCCCCTTCAGCTCATCCACGTGTATCTCGCATGCAGCTAAGTGGGAATATACGCTCAAACCCTAAAGCGTGTAGTGTATATACGCTAGCGTGTGTACGCAAAACGCTATACGCTAGCTAATACGCTATACGCTATCAGAAAGTTTTTCGGGCTGCCCAGGAAATAAAATTGCTTGTATACAGAAAGATGCGGAATCTTCTGCTGAGCATTTCGCCGAAGTCGAAATGCAATTCGACGGTCTAGGGAAGCGGGAATGTGCCTTCGAAGTTGCAGGCAGTTCAAAATTGAACATTAGATTAGTACCGCATTGAAACCCATCTGATCTACGAAATCCAACCTGTCAAAAACGTCCCTTACCAAACCCCACTCACGCTCTACTTACCAGCCAGCAAAATTCCAGTCGTCATTTCTAGTTGACATTCCCGCTTCCTAACAGCAGAACTCCTTCCGATTCCTACCTACTTCTCCTTCTAGTGTCTACTCCACATTGCACCCCAATCGCCGTTCAGACTTAGGAAAGTCTACGAAAGTCTTAGTGAGAATAGGGAACGCCTTCCCAATCTTGAGCACGACCTTTTTTTCACCCAGCCCGGGATAGTTTTTTACCTGCCAGAGAAAGCGTATTACCAAATCGACCCTTGAGCATTTAGCGCATATACATTAGCGTATATACGATACGCTTATATACGATACGCTTATATACGCTATACGCGTATATTCCCACTAAGGCATGCAGCACCGTGGTTCTCATCCTCTGGTCGTTGGGCGTGTCCCAATCACTCATCCTGCACTGCCTGGACGAGCAGCTACTGAGAGCCAGAAACACCCTCCTCGGGCTGAAGAAATGCGCCCTTAATTCTATGGTAAGGCTGCATTGACCCTTTCCTTCTGGTCCCTCTATTCCCTCTTTCGCGCCTCTCCCCTCTCGTCCCTTTCCCCCTGACAAACCGTCTTTTCCACATCACTTGTATCTAGCACTGGGCACCTTGGTTGGTTCTTATCCTCTGATTGTTGGTTGTGCGTGTTCCAGGCACACATAATATCCTGCCTGCATCAGCATCTACTGGCAACCAGGACAACCTTTCTCAAGCTGACGATTGACGCCCTTGATTTCATGGTAAAACGAAATCTAGTATTTCCCCAAAAAAAATATTGTTGCACCTTTCTGGAAATGTCATGGTAAAACCAGCCCATGCCATGTTGCAGGTCACTCGAGGAACCTCGATGGGATGCAATGCGTGTGCTTGCATGCTTTGGTAGTCACACTTGCCCCCCCCTTGAATATTTTATTCCTGACGCAATGTGAACATGTATCATGTCATCTGCGTGCTATCCCTCCCGGCGCGCCTGCAGTTTTTCATAAGTTTGCAGTACACGGTTCTATTCAGCCTTGTTTTTTTTCCTCTGCAGGCATTTCGCAGTGTTAGGCTGTGACTGTGAGAAACTTGCTGTATTCCTCCAAGTGGTACATCAGTTCGCCTCATGCGCAGAAGCTTCCTATGGCCGAGCACAGCTGTGTGGCTTCCATTCATGCACTTGACATTACTGCTAGTAATGGCTGGAATTGTGGAGTGTGGCTGCAGGCTGTATAGTGAGGCGTCAAAACGGTTTCCCTGTTTGCTCAAACACAGCTAGGGGTTTGATTTTAGCACCCTCCGGTAGGCAATATAATTTTGAGAGATGCTGCTGGTAGGCTTCAATCTGACAGGTTTCAAACTTGCTTGATTGCAACATTTCTAAAATGAGTGAAACGAAAAGGTGAAAAGATCAACTGAAAAGGTGAAACTAGCTTAAAATTTGGAATAGTAACCGCAATATTTCTCTAAATAATGTTGCCCAATAGTTTGTCAGACACTATAATTTAAATAGCTGCCTTCATTACTTCACACAGTAAAGTGGACAACCTCCAAGTGAGACATCGCCTTCTTCACATTGTCCACACTAGGTGAGTGATTCACACCAATCTTCACAAGGCTTGGAACAACCCTGAGACATTTCACCTCATCCCTTTCGATGCGCGACCTTAAAATGAGAGTTTTGAGACACTTCCAGCCTTTTAGATGCTGCAGACCCCGGAGAGAGATGTGCGGAGGGAGGCTGAGCCAATTCAGCATTCCCATGCTGGCGAAATACTGCAGCCCATCATCGTTCACCTGGGAGTCGCTTATATCCAGGCATTGGAGACTTTTGAGCCTTTCCACGTGCACCATACCAGCTGATGAAAAGCCCTTGACATATGATAAATAGCTCTTGGAGTTATAGTAGCAGGAGTCTTGGGGATGTATGATGAGACAATTCTGGTGAGGGTCAAAAATAGCTGGAAAACTTTTGGAACCATGGTAGGGACCAGGGGGGACGTCGGGACCAGAGAGGACAAGGATCTGCAGAGAGCCAAGACCTGTCAGGTGAGCAAGTCCTGCATCAGTGACCTCGGTTTTAATCAGTTCAAGTCGAGTAAGCGCTGTCGTTTTTTCTAGATCATGGACCACCGTGTTATTGACACTTGTCGTTTGCAGTATCAGCAGCCATGTCATGCTGGAGAGGTGCTTGAAGACATCTGCGTTCATACTAGCCTTAATGGTGAGGCTTTTAAAGGACTTCATGCAAGAAATGCGACGGAAGCTGAAAGCGGAACACCCAAAGCTCAACTCCAATTTGGTCGTTTCCGCCAGGGAACGCTTTACGATGCTCCCATCCGACCTGCTTGGTGGCTGACGCGAAGTCTCTTCTGAAACCTCAAATACTGCCTGAAAGACCACAGAATTCGGACATCACAAGGTTGTGGATAGCTATTGACGAAAGCAGCGAAAAAAACACTGCCTGAAAGACCACACAAGGAAATGTTTTGCACATTCCAATGACCACTCTCACCTCCCAAATCGACTTTATTTCTTCCCTTTTGCTGGGCGAGCGAAGTCTCTGCTGGCGCCAATCGCAGATTCAGTACAAACGCCTCCTTTTCCTTCTCCTCCCTTAGGGCCCGTTCACGTGCTAGCGCATCCTTGAGCTCGCGTATGCTGCTCTTTTGCTCTTCCCTCAATCCTTTTAAACCTTCTTCCAGACGTTCCACTTTCTAAGCAAGACCCAGCTTTGCAATGTCAGATGCTCCGTTCTTCTGCAGGTGTTCCGCTTCTAGCTCTTTCTTTGCATCTTCACATTTGACGGGCAACCTTGTCGCTACGCTCATAATCTCCTCCAGGAGCTTGGCAGTTGCCGACGCCATCCAACCTAGGTTGGACTGAAAGCTATGATGATATATGATGCTGTGCTGAAATATTACGGCTGGAGGTGAAAGCAAGCAGATATCACCAACACCTTGGCGACCTCCGGATACAATGCTAATATTTTCCATCCCCTCTCCTCCACCATTCCTTTCCCAATGTAGGAGCGCAACAGCAAGGCTTGCACGAAGCTAGGCATCACACTCCAAACTCGAGAGGGCGGGTCACTTTGGGTGGAAGTTAGGTACAGGACGATAAAAAAAACCGACAAATCGTTTCAGTACGGTGGCTGTTCAAAATGCCCGTTCGAAGAGTTAATCGATCGCACTCAGTATTGACTTCTTCCTGGGTTCAGAATGGTTTGATAGGGTGCACAGATATTAGGCATGCTTATAGTGCGGTGGTGAATCGATATTTGCGATCATTCGACACTTGTACCGCGTCCTTAGGACGTGGTGCCTCCCAGGCAACCTTTGCCAAAGCTCTACCAGGGAACCTCTAACCGAGGTTCTACATAATAATTTACGGTATTTTACATTTCCAATACGTTAGAATATTTGAATTTATTTCTAAGGATCAAGTCGTTATACTTACGGTTTAAGTTGTCGGTTTGAATTTCTATCAAACGCTGAGGATGCACCATGGTAATTATTTTCATAAGCTTCCTACACGTTGTGAGAATATCATCCACTATGCCACTGGGATAAAAGGGCTTGTTAAGTAGTGTGTCGGTGCGCCCATAACCCCCCAGGCCAGCGACCCGGTAACCCTTCCCTAAGATCAATCGGGCATCCCCAGTGCAGGTCATCTGACATTCACGACCAACTTCATTGGCTTGGGAGGGAATGTTTTTTTAGCTTTTGCATACCATATCAAGCTTTGTTGTTAAAATAGGAGATTAATACCAGGACCATTGAGCTAGGTCTAGGCAAGAGGAGAGAGGTGACGAGAGAGTTGGCCAGCAAAAGAGGGGTTTCACTATAGGGTTTGGAGTACAAATAGAGGCAACAAGCAAGACACTGTGGCACACCACCAAACAGTTTCATATCATGACGACAGTAAATATTTCTACAGGCAGTCAATAACAATATATGAAAATATATGTCAAATGTTATTAGTTGTGGTAGGCTATAGTGAGGTGCTCCTTAGTGAGTACAACTCTGCTAGGTTTGTCATAGTTGTACTGCCTTGCTTTTCCTAGTTTCATCATTCCGATGTGCTCGTTTGTTGAGATGGTATCATTTCCTAGCCTCGCCTCACCTCGCCTAGCCTAGCCTAGCCCGTGTTCGCGCCCTCCGCGCCCTAGCGCTCTCCGCACCCTAGCGCCCTCCGCGCCCTAGCGCCCTCCGCGCCCTAGCGCCCTCCACGCCCTAGCGCCCTCCGCGCCCTAGCGCCCTCCGCGTCGCGCCTCCACACCTCAGCCCGCGCCCGCGCTCTCCGCGCCTAGCCTCCACCTCCGCCAGTGCCCGCACCCTACCCCGTCGCCCCAGCCCGCGCCCTAGCCCGTCGCCCCAGCCCGCGCCCTAGCCCGTCGCCCCAGCCCGCGCCCTAGCCCGTCGCTCTAGCCCGTGCCCTAGCACGTGTGTCAGATGTTATTATTTGTTATAGGCTATAGTGAGGTGCTCTTTAGTGAGTATAACTCTGTTAGGTTTGTCATGTTTGTACTGCCTTGCTTTTCTAGTTTCATCATTCTGTTGTGCACGTTTCCTGTGAATATATTGTTTGACACACCCCCTGACTGCCTGCGGCAAATAGCGCAAGTAGGTTGGCGCTCGGCGACTGCCCAGGCAGCAACTAACCGCGAACGTCTGGTAGGCGCAAGGCAGGCGAGCAGACACAGCAAGCAGGACAAGCAATAAGTGAATCAGAGATGCCCATCGGAAACACACAAAGAAAGAGAAGAAAAGTAGCTTCGGGCGGCTGTCAGGTCACCCCTGTCACCCCCTCACCTTCCCCCACCCCCACTCACCCTAGGAGGGGTGGCATGAAGAGTGAGGAGACGGATTGGAGCTGTCTGGTCACCCCTGCCACCCCCTCATCCTTCCCCCCCCCCCACCCCACTGCAGTAGGAGCAGCATGGGGGGAGAGGAGAGGTGGAGGGACGGATGCTGGCTTGTCACACCCGCCACCCCCACACCCTCCCCCCACCCCCTCTTCGGCTGCACGAGCAGCACGGAGAGGGAGAAGGCGGGTGGTGGCGTAGCGCAGAAGCAAAGTGGCGTCAACCCCCCCCCCTCGGCACCTCCTCCCTTAGCGGAAGCTGTGGTGGTGGGATACGGGGCGACCGCGGCGACGGGAAGCGGGGCGCCCGCGGCGACGGGAAGCGGGGCACCCGTGGCGACGGGAAGCGGGGCGCCGCAGCGACGGGAAGCGGGGCGCCACGGCGATGGGAAGCGATGAGCGCAGGTGCTGTAGGGCCGCGCTATGGCAGAAACAATCGCATAGGTTATGTAGCACTCACGCGCCAGCATAGGTGCTTGTGTGCCAGCAGGGGCGTCATTGCTTAGAAAGGGTGAGCCCATGAATGTAGGTCCAGGAGCTTACTGCTCTGAAACAATGTTAAAATAGGAGATTAAGTTCAGGAACATCGAGCTAGGTTTAGGCAAGAAAAGCGAGGTGACGAGAGAGTTGGCCAGCAAAAGAGGGGTTTCACTATAGGGTTTTGTTAAACATTATATATGTTTATGCTGTGTAGGCTACAGTGGGTTAGCCTTTAGGGGGTACATTTCTCTAGGGTTTCATACTTGTACTCCCAAATGTTTCTAGTTGATCACTTCTTGTTTCTAACATGGTATTAAGAGCGTAGGTTTAGACCTAGGATCGCTTACCTAAGGGCCCACCGTTCTGCTAGAAGCGCCCTCGAGCGCCTTAATGACCTAGCGCTCTCGAGCGCCTCTCTCCTAGTGCGCCCTCGTGCGCCTCTCGTTCTCCTGCTGCCCGTGCGCAGCTCGCTAGTGCCGCGCGCGGCCTTTTTTTTTTTAGCGCGCGTAGCCCGCTAGCAGCCCGCGCGCGCCTTTTCTGCGCGCGCGCCGACCGTTAGCCGCCCGCACGACCAGCGCCGCCCACGAGCAGCCCGCTAGCCGCCCGTCGACCGGCCCTCCTGGCCGTCCAGAGCGTAGCAGCCCAGCCCGTAGGCCGCCGCGTCGCCCTTAGAGGCAGCCGTCCGCGCGCGACTGCAGCCCACGCACAGCCGCGACCCGCCCGCTACAGCCGCCCACGCGCGGGCCCACCGTCGCGCCGTGCCGCGTAGCCCAGTCCGAGCCGCGCCGCGCCGCCCAGCCCGAGCCGCGCCGCCCGAGCCGCGCCGCCCGAACCGAGCCGCGCCGCCCTGGCCGAGTCGCGCTGCCCTACTGTGCCCCACCTGCAGCAACTCCTGTTCCTGTTCCTGCTGATACAACTGTTCTTACTGCTTCAGCTGCTGCTGCTACTGCTACTGCTACTACTGATACTGTTCCTACTGCTGCTACTGCCACTATGGCTAGTCCTACCGTTCTCACCTTTGACGCTGAGGGCCGCCCGATTAAGTTTGATGTTTGGCTCGATGACCTGCACCTGTTCCTCCAGATCACTGCCAAGGACGACGTTTCCCTGTATGACCACACGTCAGGAGCCGCTCCCGCACCTGCTACTACTGCTGACAGCACTGCTCGCTCACAGTGGCAGACCCGTGATGCTCACGCTCGCCTAGCCGTTCGCAGCCACCTGCCGTTAGATGAGCGCGAGCACTTCGGCCAGCATAAGACCGCTAAGGAGCTGTACGATGCGGTAGTTGCGCGCTACTCCTCCCCTGCCACTGCTGCGATAGGCCGTCTCTCACTGCCCTACCTCTTCCCCGATCTGTCTGCCTTTGCCACTGTAGCTGACCTCATCACTCACCTCCGTACCAGTGATCTCCGCTACCGTGCCGCGCTTCCCCCCGACTTCCTAGCCAAGAACCCTCCCCCGATGTATCTCACACTGTACCACCTAGTCACCCGCCTCCCTGACTCCCTTCGTACTGTCAGGGATCACTTTCTCGCCCTCTCCCCCACCGACCTCACTGTCGACCTGCTCAAGAAGGAACTTCTAGCAGCTGAGAAGAGCATTGTAGCTGTAGGTGCCTCTCGTGGCGACCCTCGCGCTCCCTTCTTTGAGGGGTGCTCCCCCGCCCCCCTCCTCCCCTCCATTGCATCTGCTGCTGCTGTCGACTACCTCGGTGCTGAGGGGGTCGGGGCTGCGTCTGCTCCTAGTGGGAGGCGCAAGGGTGGCAGGGGCAAGGGGGGCAGGGGGGGCGGAGGTGGCGGAGGGGGCGGCGGTGGTGGAGGGGGTGGAGGGGGCGGGGGTGGTGGCGGTGGTGGGAGTGGTGCTGGTGGTGGGGGGGTCAGTGGCGGAGCAGCGGGTGGTGGCGGCGGCGGTGGTGGGGGTGGCGGGGGTGGTGGTAGCAGTGGTGGCAGCGGTGGAGCTGGTGGCGGGCGCGGTGGAGCGGTGCAGCGTGGGGGGTTCGGCGGTGGCCAGAGGCAGCAGCAGCAGCGTCCCGGCGAGGCTCCCTCGCCCCAGCAGCTCCGTGAGGGAAGAGGGAAGATCAGCAGGGAAGATGTCTTTGAACTCATTGACAACCTGTTGAATTTCAGAAGGGATTTCAGCAGCCTTGGGAGGGGAAGGGAGAATAGGAGTTTCTGAAATTTGATTCAAAAAACAGAGGAAGAATTGAGAGCTTGGGTCCTTGAGGGAATTTTTTTGTTGCCGTTTTGAGAGGAGGTTGCAGCAAGTGGGGGTAGAGGAGGAGGAGAAGGTAGGTAAGGTGATGTCTCTTCCAGAGTGAGAGATGGTGACGGTTCCAAGGGTCCAATCGATTTTGGGATTTTTTAGCGAAAGCCAGTCATGTCCAAGAATCACTTCATGGTCTCCAAGAGATGCCTGCTGAAATTGAATCTTGTCTTTGTAGGGTCCAATGGTGCATGAAACAGGAAATGGTACTCGTCCACATGAGATCGAGGTTCCGTTCGCCATCAACACTGTTTGAGGTAGGGAATCAGTTTGAGTTGGGAGGGAAAGCTTGGAGAGTAGAGAGGAGGAGATGAAGCTAGAGGAAGCACCACTGTCAAGTAGGGCTTTCACTTTCTGACTGCGAATCAGCATAGAAAGGAGAAGGGGTTCAGAGGGGTTACGGCTTTCAAGAGAAGAGATAGTGGGGCAGGTATAGTCACCAGAAAGTTGCCCCGAGTTTACTGGCGGCTTGAGTTTCCCGGTGTTGGAAGTATCGGGGGCAGATTGGTGCGTTGGCGGCAGACCTTCCAGATGTGTCCTTTCTTGCCGCACTTGTAGCACACGACGACAGGCCTCGGGTTCCTCTTCCTCTTCTCCATCAGGTCCAGGTCCATAGGTGCAGGTTCTTGCAGATTTGAGTCCGTTGGAGTAGAGGGCTGGTAGGAGGGAGCAAACGGGAGGAACGGGCTACGAGGAAAGCGAGGCTTGTTGTATGCGTAATGAACAGAATCATACCGTTCAGCCACACGTATCATTTCCTCGAGCGTAGAGCAGTCCCTCAGCTCGACCTCCATGCGCACGTTTGTTTTCAGCCCGCGCTTGAAACGATCCATCCGTTCAGCATCGGAAAGGTCCGGGATCTCTTGAGCGATGTCACGGAAGCGAGAAGCGTAATCTTGAACAGATTTGAGTTGCTTCAGAGCAGCCAAGGCGTCTCGTGCTCTGATGTTCGGGTTCACCGGTTGGAAGGTAGCAGTGAAGACTTGCTTGAATTGATCCCATGACTGGATGGTCGCATGTACGGATTGCCACCAGGTGATAGCAGATCCACGAAGAAGGGTGCCAGTGAAAGCAGTCCACTCGGCCGGAACTATGTGACTTAGGAGCAGGTATTGCTCAACAAGAAAGAGCCAACGGCTCACGACTGGTTGGTTTCTCCCGGGAAAGAAAAAATCAGGAAGAGCGGGTCTAGCGCGCTGATTTCCGTCTGGCGGTGCAGCAGGGCTCGAGGTTGCTGCCGCCACTCCAGCTGCAGCTACACTAGCTTGCATCTCTGCTTGCAAGCTCTCTCTAACTTCAGCAACAAGTTGGGCTCGGTACGTTTCCAAGTAGCTGGCCCATTCATCACGAGAAGGTACCTTACTAGTCGTCATGACGCTGTTTTCAAGAAAAGGAGGATCGAAGATAGCTCGGATACCAAATGAAACAGCCCCTAAGCTGTTTTGGCAGAGTAGTAGTAGTAGTAGGAAGAGCTCTAAGGAGAATTTCAGAAATATAGTAGCAAGATAGCTTTACAAGATCATATGATGGCTTACACTTCAGAGATACATCCTAATATACTAGGATACTAGCAAGGGCGCCTCGAGCAGGTCGCTCAGGTCGCCTATCATCTTCCTAGAGCTAAGGACAGCAAGGCATAGTCATTATGATTATGTACAAGACATCCTAGCCTTGTTGTCTAGTCCTAGAACCAATTAGCAAAGTCTAGGAAATCACTAAAGCAAGGGGCAGAGCTTCTTGGTAGTGTTGTCGTCCATGTTGTCGTTGAGAATGATGAGTAGAAGCTGCGTTGGATGAAGGCATGGCTGTAGGAGAATGTGCTTGCTTGTGCTGTCAAGTATTTTGCTGCGCTGTTGAAGCTCTCTGCCTTGTTGTGTCCAGCACTAGCGTGCTTTCTGGAATTGTTCCCAAGGTTGGAAACTGAGAATTACGAGCCGCACAATTCAATGCTGGATTCCAACATTGAATTCCCGAAATGTACTTAGGGTGTGTTCCGAATTCTGGTTCGGATCACAAGGAGCTGAGTTGGCGAAATCGAGGATGGCGAGATCGCCTTCGTCTTGTTACACGCATTTCACGCGATCCTCACGCCCTGGTCTTCGCTATCTTTATTCCTACACTTGTCGGCATACGGTTACATCTCGCATGTCGCGATATCGAGTTCGCGCTGCGCCCTTCGTGCGCATGAAGCTTTTGTCTGCTTCAGCTTGTCGTGTGAGATATCGTGAGCGCTCTCGAGGCCTCGGACGGTACGCATGTATGGAAGCGGCTGACGGCACGAGGCCCCGCTTTCGTCAACGGGCGCGGCGCGGGGCAGCGGAGTGAACGCCGTGCTGCGTTTACTACTCTTCCCGCGCCGGTTGCACTCATCTATTGTCCGATGTACGCGACGCTGAATGCGACGCACAGTGCGACGCTGGCGTCTCCGCTTCGTCTTTCACAGCCGAACTGAGAAAGACGGGAGCCTGAACCATGGGGGGTGCTACTCCAGAGGTGATTTGTCGTTGGTATCCCCAGCGTCTCCTCCATTCGAGTTCCTAGTCTCCAGTTTCTGCCTTCCAGCTTCTACGGAGAAACTCCCTCGACGGAGAAATTCGCTAAGGCTCTGCCGAACGACAGATTGAATGAAAGCTTTTTGAGAGCTCGAGATCGCATCCCTGCCTCGTGGAACCTCCCTGTGACATCCGCTTTTGCCACAGTCTCACTTCGCATTGTCGGACGTGCCTGCAAGAAACGTGACCGTAGGAGGTGCTCCGATGAACTCATCAACTACGGCAGCTGATGCGACCGTAGGGTGGCGGGGTTGGCACAGAAACACTGCCTTGCCTGCCTTGCCTGCCTTGCCTGCCTTGCCTGCCTTGCCTGCCTTGCCCGCCTTACCTGCTTTGCCTGCCTTGTCTGCCCGCCTGCCTTGTCTGACTTGGCTGCCTTGCTTGCCTTGGCTGCCTGGACCGCAAGGGCCATGGCCGTATCTGTTTCTATCATGGTGCCACAAATGGCAGGTGCTGCGAGATGCCTCCCTGCTGCTAGGTCCCTTGCTCATGGTGTTTCTGTGAGCGCGGTTCTCTGTGGTGCTGCTGTGTTGGCGCCTTCCCTCGGTGCCTCTGCTGCGGCCAGTCTGCATGGTGACGTGGACTCTCAACGCTCCACCAGTTACAGCGCGTTTGAAGTGGCTGCTGGAGGGGTGGTGTTCGGTTCGGATGGTGCTTCGAGGACGTACTTGATGGTGAGAAGGGGGGTGAGTTGAGTTGATGTGGGAGGAGGGGTTGAGATGAGCTGATGAGAGAGAGGGGTGAGATGAGTTGATGACTGGGAGAGAGGTGGGATGAGTTGATGACTGGGAGAGAGGTGGGATGAGTTGATGACTGGGAGAGAGGTGGGATAAGTTGATACGGGAGAGAGGTGGGATGAGTATCATCTTACCTTGCGTGTAGTAGTTCATCTTGCGTTTCTTCCATCCATCCCATTTCCCACCCCATCAGATCATCCACGCATACCTTGCTTCAAATTCATCTTGCGTTTCTTCCATCCTGTTTCCCACCCCCCATCAGATCATCCACGCATACCTCGTCTGCACCACGCTAGCGCTCGTCCTCTGCTGCACGGGCGTGTCCCTCTCCCACCTTCTCGCATGCCTGCACCGCCACCTGTCCGATGCGAAGCGTGGGATGCAGAGGCTCCATTCTACAGGCATTTTCTATATGGTGCGGTGCAGCTTTGGGTCTGCTTGACGAGTTTTGCACGCAAGGCCTTTGTTAGTTGAGACAGCAAAAATTGCATTGAATCTTGGTCCCATCTATCTGACAACCAGTACGCTTACTGATTCTAGCCCCCGTATTTGACCTTTCATTTTCTGATACTTATTGGCATTTGATTTTCTCCTCTCTTCGCCCTTTTTCTTGCAATGGGTCTAAGTTTCATTATTTTCCGGTCATCATCATTTTCCAGTCATCGCCTTTTCTAGTTTCATCTTTTCCAGTCATCGTCTTTACCCTAGACTATGCAGGTTTTCTTTTCCTATCGGCTTGCATCTGAAGCAGATCGTATTGTTGCTCTATGTGATGCCTCCGCGGAGGCCGCTAGTCGCGCCAAGGGGGCTTTTCTCACCACCAGGATGCATGTCATGTCTGCAGTAGCCATGTATGCCAACCACATGTAAGAATATTTATTGTGAGACGTCTCAAAATAAATCTTCATACACGTGGCCACCAGGATGCATGGCATGTCATGTCTGCAGTAGCCAGGTATGCCAACCACACAGTCTCGACCGCACATCCACCTTCTTACTTCTATCATGCCCTTGTTCCTCTCAGACGTTCGCACTTTCATTTCAACCATTCAGACGTTTGCTTACTTCCATGATCTGCATGATTGGTTGGAATGTGTTGTGTTTCTATGCCCAGGCGTTGGTGGGCTGCCAGAGGTGTAGTCTGCAGCTTTCAAAGAGTGCCGCAGGAGCTGTATGATTTGCGACAGCAACAGGAGGAGATGAGGAGGGAAATGCGTGGGTGGAGGCAGCAGGTGGTGTAAGACAAGGAGGAAGGAGAACAAGGAATGGATGCAATATGGAGGGAGGTGCAGGTGGTGAGGGAGGAGAGGGCAGGGGAGGTATTGAAGCTGGTGGGGAAGGTGGACGAGATGAGTCAGCAATGGGGCCAGGATCTGGACGATCAGATGAGCGGATTGAGAGTTGTGCTAGAAGCAACGAGGAGGGACGTGAGAGTGGCACGGGAGGAAGGGGCTGATGAGATGAGGAGGGTTTTGGGGAAGGCTGAAGAGGTGGGGCAGCAGTGGGGAAGGGGATTGGATGATGATGTGAGGAAGTTGGTGGGGAGGATGGAAGAGATGCAGCAAAGGATGGAGCAACGGTGGAGGGAGGAGTTCAAACATGAAGTTCTAACCGCCTCTCTGAAAGAGGAGCTGGGAAGAACAAGGAGAGAGATGCTGACGGCAAAGGAGGAAAGGGCACGGGAAATGCAAGAGGTGATGGGGAAAATGGAAGAGTTGAAGCATTCAATGATACTAGAGTTGAGGCATGAGAAGGAGCAGGTGGAGAAGGCGAGGAGGGAGAAGGAGCAGGTGGAGAAGGCGAGGAGGGAGAAGGAGCAGGTGGAGAAGGCGAGGAGGGAGAAGGAGCAGGCTGAGAAGGCGAGGAGGGAGAAGGAGCAGGCTGAGAAGGCGAGGAGGGAGAAGGAGCAGGCTGAGAAGGCGAGGAGGGAGAAGGAGCAGGCTGAGAAGGCGAGGAGGGAGAAGGAGCAGGCTGAGAAGGCGAGGAGGGAGAAGGAGCAGGCTGAGAAGGCGAGGAGGGAGAAGGAGCAATGGCCACAGCTAAGATCAAAGCAGCTGCGGGATTGCATTCAATACTATTTTTCAGAGCTGCTAGAGGAGGTGAGACATGGGGTGTGTGTTTGTGAACGAGAGTGATATGCAGAGGGGTTGCGGAGAGAGAGAGAGGATTGTACCTGTTTAAAAGGAGTGTTGATTTAAGTGTTCGAGCCCCATGCAAATCGTACAGGTTCACTCGTTTCCCTAGTTCTCTCACACCGATTCTCGTTAACATGCGCTGATTCGCTCATTTTTTTGCAGACTTGTGCTTATATGTGCCTCGTGCATTCGTTCCGTGCCTTTTGTCTCAGGAGGACGATGACTCTGAGCTAATGGCAGAGGAATGTCAGAGAAGGTTGGAAAAGTGGCAGCTGGCAGAGGAATTTGAACACGTCTTTGAGCGAGCGCAGGGAAAGAGGGCAGAGAAGGTGGAGAAGGCAAGGGAGCGTAGGCGGGTGGAGTTTAGGCAGACGGACTGGAAGCAGAGAAAGGGGAGAGAAGTGGCTATTGATATGAAGAGGGAGAGGTTGCAGGGAATGGAGATTATGACCGGAGAGGTGGAGGTGGGGAAAGTGGAGGAGAAAAAGGTCGTGACGGGTGAGGAGGAGAGCTTAGGGGACAAAAACATTGATGGCGGTAAGGATGATGTTGAGGAAAAGGAATGTCAATCAGTCGGATTAGAAAGGGAAAAGAGGGTGAGGAGGAAGAGGGGGAGAGGAGCACCATGGGAAGAAAGTAGGGTGCAAACAGGAGTTAGGGGAAGGGGAGGGAGAGAAGGTGGTGGGAGAGGAGGGAGAGGAAGACAACCAAGTCAAAACGAGTTTTGTTCACTACTGTAGGGCGTATGTTGATCGCCCATCCTGTTCAAATCGCATTTATCAGCACTCCTTGTCACTTCCAAATGCTTGTCCTACGTCCCTTTGGATGGTCTTTGCTCTGTGGAAGTGACAACCTTGACATGACACTACTAGACACAACACAACTAGTGTTAAAGTGGTTTCGCAATATGATGGAAGTGAACTACCACCCATAGACAATGGACAGATAAAGGGACTCAATTTGATTGTTGAACAGTTACTGCGGGCGGCATGCAAGGGTGATATCGACCGCTGTTAACGTCCCAGGGGTTTGCGTACAACAATGTATTGTCGAAATATGATCTATATCTTTAATAACTGCTTGTAGTTGTAGTGTAGATATTATGTTTTGTAGGTGGTGCACCTTCTTTCCTTGCATGTTCTTTCCTATTTGTACCCTTGCTCAATATTAAATCACCCCTCTTTGGCCAAATTTCCTTCGCTCCTACCCTCGTTACTCTCGCTCCTACCTTAGCTATGGCTCCTAAGTTCTGAGCCTATGCTAGCTATTTTGACATGGTTTCAGAGCAACTAAGCTCCTTGACCTACTTTTTCATGGGCCCACCACTAGCCATGGCGCTCCCCGTCGCGTTTCACGTCGCCACACCCATCGCGCCCGTCGAGGCGCTCGTCAAGGCGCTCGTCAAGGCGCTCAGCCTGACGGCCGCGACGACCGCGAAGGCGAGCCCCGAACGGCGCCCCGCTTCCCGTCGTCCTGATGCCCTGCTCCCCGCCGCGCTTCCCACAGCCGCGGGCGCCCTGCTTCTCGTCGCCGCGGGCGCCCTGCATCCCGTCGTCGCGGGGGCCCTGCTTCCCGTCGCCGCGGTGCCCTACTTTCCGCCGCCGCGGCGCCCCGCGTCCCGTCACGCTCGGTGCCCTGGTTCCAGTCGCCGCGACATCTGCTGTGGGAGGAGGTGGTGAGGGGAAAGGGGAAGGGGGGGGCGTGGGTGGTCGATGCAGGTCCGTGCGCTGTTGCGCCACACCGCTATTCCGCCGCTCGCCTTCCCCTCTCTCTCCCTGTTGCGCGTGCAGCAGTGGGGGGGTTGGGGGTTTGGGGGTGGCGGGTGTGAGCAACCTGCTGCCGCCCCTCCTCCTCTCTTTCTCACTGCCGCACGTGCCGCTGTGGGGGGAGGGTGAGGGGGTGGCGGTGTTAACGGGAATGGAGTGTTGGCCCCGCCCTCGCTTGGGCAACGCCGACAACT
Organism: Closterium sp. Naga37s-1; assembly: GCA_947471745.1. NCBI lineage: Eukaryota > Viridiplantae > Streptophyta > Zygnematophyceae > Desmidiales > Closteriaceae > Closterium > Closterium sp. Naga37s-1. The sequence goes on from CANJKZ010000197.1 coordinate 4,190,066, forward strand.
TGGTCGGATGTACGGGAGTAGTAGCCGACCATTCACAGTGGGAGAGCTGCTCGACAGGCATCGTCGAGCTGCAGGGGACCACTGTGGTGCTGCTGTCGACCAGGGAGCTCGACAGCTGCATCTGACCGGTCTGGGCGACGGGTGGGCCGTCGACCAGGAGGGGCAGTTCGATCGGGAGGCCTCCGTCGACCTGCAGCTCGACCGGGAGGTCTCCGTCGACCTGCAGCTCGACCAAGGGGTCTCCGTCGACCTGCAGCTCGACCGGGAGCAGTCCGACGATCTGCAGCTCGACCGGGAGCAGTCTGTCAACCTGCAGTTCGACCGGGAGGTCGACGGAGCAGTCCGTCGACCTGACAAGTGAGCAGCGGTCGACGAGGGGAGCTCGGCGACAACCGCTGACGGTTCTGGTCGACGGAAGGGGTCCGTCGACCAGGGGGTAGCTCGACGGGAGCTGTGGTCGACCAGGGGCACCTGGTGGTCGACCAGAGGGACCTGGTGGTCGACCAGAGGCAGTGGTGGTCGACCGGAAGCAGCTGGTTGTCGACCAGGTCGACCGGGTAACCTGCTCGACGAGTTCTGCTGAGGCACGCGAGCGTCGTCGAGGTCGCGATGGCGCAGGCGACTGCGGGCTGGTATCCCGAAGTCAATGTGGCTCGTCAGGCGCAGACAACAGCCGACGGATGCCCAACGAGGCAAGTCGGGCCAATCGTCTGCGCGCACCTGCGAGCGTGCGCACTGCTGTGTTCTACGGGGCAACGCTGGACAGCCGCTCTGCTGCAGCGTTGGCACGCCGTCGACCTGCTCTGTTGGCAGGTCGCCTTTATGCAGTGCTGGCGCGGCTCCTCTACGCAACGCTGGCGGGCGGTCGACCGAGCTGTGTTGGCGGTCGACCAGGCTAGCTGCAGGGTTGCTAGGTGTCTGATGTAGTCATTCTGTCATTGCTTGTTCAATCATTCTGTAATCCCAACTTTGCCTAGTGGAAACTCTTGCCGTTTTCTCCCATGAATGTGCAAGCACTAAGGAACTAAGCAAAGCTACGATCACTCCTAGTAGTTCGTGCCAGCCCCCGTAGTCTAGCTCACTACCATTGTAGAGTAACTCTTTGCAGGCGGAAGGGTGCGGTTCCGGGTGGCGGTTGAACAACGGCGGCGAGGTTTAAGAGGGTGGCTGAAAGGGGGTGTGGTTTAGGGGGGTGGCTGAAAGGGGGTATGGACTTGGGAGTTCGTAAGAGGGGTTCGCCGCATGGCTCCCCCCACCTCCTCTCCTCATCCCCCTCTCACCGCCCCTTTGTAAAATGGGGGTTCGTAAGAGGGGTTCGCCGCGTGGCTCCCCCCACCTCCTCTCCTCATCCCTCATTCACCTCCTCCTTGGTACTTCTCTCCTACTTCTGCTGCGCACTCTGCATGGTGTACCCCTTCAGGGGGCGTAACTACACTTCTTCCTACAAGCAATTATGGGGGCGTGTCGAAATATGATTTATATCTTTAATAACTGCTTGTAGTTGTAGTGTAGTTATTATGTTTTGTAGGTGGTGCACCTTCTTTCCTTGCATGTTCTTTCCTATTTGTACCCTTGCTCAATATTGAATCACCCCTCTTTGGCCAAATTTCCTTCGCTCTTACCCTCGTTACTCTCGCTCCTACCTTAGCTATGGATCCTAAGTTCTGAGCCTATGCTAGCTATTTTGACATGTATCTCATGCAGTTACTGGAAAATCTCACTTGTTTCTGTGCTACATGCGTGAACCAATCACACCATAATAGCCAACTACAACGGCACGCATCGAAGCCGCACATGACTTCGTCATCACCATGCAGCAGCTATGGTAGAAGACTCAGCGACATCTCACCATGCAGCACCTATGGGAGAAGACTCAGCGACGCCTCATCATGATGCGGTACTCCCAGAAGCACTATGCTGATCGAAATCGACGTGATCACTCAGTAGCGATCGGAGATCAAGCTCTTTCTCGACACTCGCAACTTGGACTTGTCTCATCTTCCTCCAAGCTCCGGCCTCGCTTCTGTGGTCGCTTTCGCATTGAGACCGTGGCAATAACATTCCGCTTGCGTTTACCTAGTAGAGGAAGCTTCACAATGCTTTCGATGTTCAGCTAATGAAGCCCTACAAGGACCCCAACCAACCGTACTAGGGACGTCAGTTACCACCACTGCCATATGTTATTGTACAGGAAGAACCAGAGTACAAGGTGGAAGTTGTCCTCGCTCATCAACTCAGACGTTGAAACACGCTCAAGCTGACGCACAGTAGAAAATCAGCAGCAGCCTCCGAAAGCGGTTCGCATCGTCCACCGAGGGCCGTTGAAAAACGTTACGGCAGTACAAGTGTCGAGGAAGGCGCCAAGTTTCCCCCGTCGATGCTTCGAACAATGAGACACAACACCCAGCAAAATCGCGTCCGCGCAGCACGCTGTAGACTCGGGTGACGATCCGGCTGCGATGAGCTTCCATGAATTCAGGAAACATGATGATAACAACAGCCTCAGCGTCACGAACCAAATTCGCAACAATGGCTCCCACAGTATCGCGATCGCGACGAAGGCGTAAGTACCAACCAGTGATACCGAGGACAGGATCAGGGGTTACTCCCTGGCAGGTACAACATGAGGTTGCGCAGCGACGGAAGGACCATCCACGGGAGCCATCACCGGAGCGACAGGCGGAACGATCGGAGCCACCGCGGGAGCCATAGGCTACGAGCTGGAAGACGCGGCAGCATAAAACTCGCTTGGCAGGGGGAGGAGCATAAACCGCGGGAGTGACAGCTTCCTTGGCGAAGGAGTCAACCGAAAAAGAACGATCAATCTCCTCCTCTCCCATAAGCCCATTAGGGTTGTGCTAGGAATCTGTGTTGCTAGGTGGTGAGGAGCTAGAGTCAAGATATGACGATATATCAGGAAGGAGAGCCGATACGGAGGCCTCAGCCAAGGGGAAGTCTCGAATCGCGACTAAGAAATTAACATTGTTACAAATTCCAATTTAAGAGAACCGTGGCATTGGCAATGGCCGCCGCACACAGATCCAGCAAGGAGCACGGGAGTCGTGATCTTCACATGGCGAGAAGCAAGAGGTATGAGCACCGACCCTCCAGATTGGGAGCAACTAGCTGGCTTGCATGGTGTTTTGCCAGCGTTGGTGTGAGTAAGACGAGAAGAAACACGAAGGAAGACATTAAGCAGTAAAGATTTCCAAGGGAGGAGTACACACCGTAGTTGTGACGAGGTCCCTGCCAAGTCATAGGAGCGTAGACAGATCCTCCGTGGTACGCCACGACGGCGGATAAGACTTGGGGGGCCACTACAAAAGAAAGGTGGGACGAACCGGCGAGCGCGAACCAAGAAGGCTACTGCAAGAGTAACATGTCAAGAAGTTGAGCGTGAGGAGGAATACATCGAGGGAGACCCGCGAAGGTGATGGGAGGGGAGCGGACAGTGGACGAAGGACTGGAGGGTAGGGGAGATGGCGAAGGCGCGAGACAGGAAACCAGCCCCTGCGGAAAGGTAACGATAGCCTGCGGAGGGGAAAATATTACGATACTAAGCTACGTAACAGTCTTACGCATTCCCGCAGGGTCGAAAGTTACTTACCTTGACCACAAGCACCTATTGTTGTCAGCTAAAATATCTTAGGAATAAAACTGGTGACTTCGGGATGGAGAGCAGCTAGTCATGGAACCCAGTTCCAACTTGAAACCAAGGTTGGCCTGGCGATGGAAACCATCGCTGGGTAACAGTCGTGTAGGTGTAGCACGCAGACATGCGACGAAGGAGATCAGCATGGAAAATTGTTTTGGCGGGAACAAGAAGCATCAAGATTGGCGAAAGCCAATCACATTTGTTCATAGTGCTACTCGTTTTTTTTTTTTTTTGAACAGTGCTCTATCGGCCCGCTCTCTGCAACACCATTTCAAGCTGGGACACGGTCCACTATTTTGTATTTCGGTTATAAGCGCACCTGCGCTTATAATAAAACATGATTTTTCAACGGGGTGCGCTTATTTTTTGAGTAAAAAAAATAAGTGCATGCGCTTATAAAATAACAAATATACATTTTTAAACTGCTAGCACGAAAATGTAGTTCGCGTCATTGCGCACCCAATCGAGTCTATCTGAAACAGGGTTGTCGGTGAAAATCTCTCGCTACTTGGCAGACAAAGATTCCCTGCAAGCACATACACTCAAAATGAGTCACAAGGCGCTTCTGACAGCATATGCTGACTGGACGCGCATGTCAAACTATATGCCTATGTTATAATGATATGTTGGCTTTAGTGGGGTAGCTAATGTAGGGTATAGGTTTTGTTACTTGTACCCAACTCTCTCGATAGTCATGTCAACCATTTCCTTCCCTTCACCCTCGACATGGTATTAAGAGCAAAATAGGTCCTTAGGACCGTTTTAGGAATGTTTTTCAGGGCCCACCAACCGTTTTCCGCCGGTTACCGCGTTACCCCGCCCCCTGCCTACACTGCCCTGAGTCGCGTAGCCCTCGCGCTCGCCTCTGCTGGCCCTCGTGCAGCCCGCTAGCAGCCCGCCCGCTGCCTCGTCAGCCCCACGCGTAGCTCGCTAGCTGCCTCGTCAGGCCCGCGCGCCGCCCCGCAGCCCTCGCGCTGCCTTCTACTGCCCCCCGCGGCGCTCCGCAGCCCTCGCGCTGCCTTGTACTGCCCCGCGCGCCGCCTCTCAGCCCTCGCGCTGCCTTTACTGACCCGCGAGCGTACAGCCAGCCCGCTGCCTCGTCAGCCCCGTGCGACGCCCGCCCAGCCCGCCCGCTGCCTCGTCAGCCCCGCGCGCTGCCCTCCCACGGCCTTAGCAGCCCTTGTACTGCCCTCCCACTGCCTTAGCAGCCCTCATACTGCCTTAGCAGCCCTCGTACTGCCTTAGCAGCCCTCGTACTGCCTTAGCAGCCCTCGTACTGCCTTAGCAGCCCTAGTACTGCCCTTCCTCCGCCCTTGCTGCTCCTCCCCTGTCTCTGCAGCTTCGCGTACCGCCCCTACCGCCCTCCCGTAGCCCTTGCCGTCCGCGTGCTACCTCTACTGTCATGCTGCAGTGACCATGGCTTCTATTACCGTACTGTCGTTCGACCCTGAAGGTCGCCCAGTCGAGTTCGATGCTTGGCTAGAAGATCTTCAGCTGTATCTTATGACTGATGCCAAGGACGGCGTTTCGCTCTTTGACTTAGCCAAAGGTTCCTCCGTCGCTCCAGACACAGTTGACAGCGTCGCTCACTCATAGTGGCTTACCCGTGACACTACTGCACGCCTAACCATTCGCAACCACTTGCCTCTAGCCGAGCGCACCCACTTTGGCCAGCACAAAACCGCTAAAGCACTGTACGCTGCTGTCATCGCTCGCTACTCTTCTCCTACCACTGCTGCCCTCAGCCGCCTTATCCTACCCTACCTTTTTCCTGAGCTCTCCTCCTTTACCACAGCTAAGGACCTTATCACTCATCTCCGCGCTAGTGACGCTCGTTACCGCGCCGCCCTCCCGACTGAGTTCTTAGACAAGAACCCTCCCCCGATGTACATCACGCTCTACTTCATTGTCACCCGACTCCCTGACTCTCTTCGTGTCGTTAGGGACCACTTTCTAGCCCTTCCCCCCACCGACCTCACAGTCGACGACCTCGAGAAGCACCTGCTTGCAGCTGAGTCCAACATCGTAGCTGTCGGTGCTGCTCGTGGCACTCCCCGCACTCTCCTCTTTGAGGGGTGTGCCCCCTCCCCCCTTGTCCCCTCCCACGCCTCTGCTGCTACTGTTGACCTCCTTGGTGCTGAGGAGGTCGGTGCCGCTTCTACTTCTGCTGGGAAGCGCCGCGGCGGCAAGGGCAAGGGAGGCAAGGGTGGCGGCACTGGCAGCGGGGGAGGTGATGGTGGAGGAGGCGGTGGTGGGGGTGGTGGTGGTGGGGGTGGTGGCGGGGGTGGAGGGGTCGGTGGCAGCAGTGGCAGCAGCGGTGCGAGTGGTGGTGGTGGGAGCGGTAGCAGTGGCGGCAACAGCGGCGGTGGGAGCGGTGGTACCAGCGGTGGTGGCGGCCGTGGTGGAGCTGGTCAGCGGGGAGGTGCTGGCGGTGGCCAGCGCCAGTAGCAGCAGCGTCAGCCCGAGCCCCGCACGCCCCAGCAGCTTCGTGAGTGGTACGCTCAGCGTGGGGCGTCTGGGGGTAGCGGTCGCTGCCCTTACCGCATTCGCACTGGTGAACGCGCTGGTCAGACGTGCAACAAGTTTCGCACCGAGTACCGCTGCTTCTCTAGGCTGGACGACGCCTGGCGTGCCCAGTTTCCTGATGCTACTGAGCTTCCCTACTGGGCAGACCTGCTTAGGCGTGATGTTCCTATCTTTGATCTTGACTATGATGCAATTCTTGCTGCCACGTATGCATTGACTATTCGTGCCTACTACTTGTGTATGCCGCCTGACTACTACTACTTGTGTATGCCGCCTGACCCAGGTATAGAGACTGCAGCCCTAGGTGCTCGTGAGTCTGCTCTCCCTGGTACTGCGTCCACTTCGGCCTTGCACACCTTTACACTTGACTCTGCTGCTTCCCGCTGTTTCTTTCGCGACAGTACCACAATCACTCCCCTCCCTGCACCTGTCCCTGTCTCACTGGCTGACCCCTCTGGGGGCCCAGTGCTAGCACGGTCCACTACTGTGCTTCCGTGTCCGGTGGTCCCGTCTGGTGAGCTGTCTGGTCTCCACCTCCCCTCGTTCTCTACGAACCTGGTGAGCAACGCCGTCCTTCAGGATCATTGGGTTGATACCTTTACTCCTGGAGGACAGCGTGTGGCGATCTGCATGTGCTCTCGGACTGGTCGCCACCTGGCCACGTTCACACGTGCGCCTGGGTCCAGTCTGTACACCCTCACCACTGCGTCGCGCTACACCCCTTTGTCTCCTCAGCTGTACGCGTCCGCTCAGGTAGCTACCCAGTGTGAGTGTCGCCGCCTGTCACACCAGACTCTCTTTTGGCACCACCGCCTTGGTCACCCCTCCCTGCCCCGCCATCGTGGCATGCACTCTCGCTACCTAGTCTCTGGTCTTCCCAGGACTCTGCCCTCCCTCCCTCCCTTGCCTGCGCCGCCCTGCATTCCTTGCGTCGAAGGGCGGCAGCATGCCGCTCCTCACTCCTCCTCGTTCCCTCCCACAGAGGTTCCCTGCAGACTCTCCACCTGGACGTGTGGGGCCCAGCCCGCGTCAAGGGGCAGGGCCGCGAGCGGTACTTCCTGCTGGTAGTCGACGACTACACGCTTTACACCACGGTCTTCCCCTTGCAGCGCAAGGGGGACGTCCCTGCTGTTTTGATCCCCTGGATCCACGCTGTTCGTCTCCACCTCCGCGAGCGGTTCCACTCGGACTTTCCTGTCCTGCGTCTGCACTCCGACAGAGGTGGTGAGTTCACCTCCGACCTCTTGCGAGCCTACTGTGAGGAGCACGGCATCCGCCAGACGTTCACGCTTCCGGCCTCTCCGCAGCAGAATGGGGTTGCTGAGCGCTGCATTGGCTTAGTCATGGAGGTCGCTCGTACCTCCATGATCCATGCGGCTGCCCCCCATTTTCTGTGGCCGTTTGCGGTCCGGTACGCCGCGCATCAGCTCAACCTCTGGCCCCATGTCTCCGTGCCGGAGACTTCGCCCACACTACGTTGGACGGGGGAGGTTGGCGATGCATCGCGATTCCGGGTCTGGGGTGCTCGTGCCTTTGTCCGCGATACCATTGCGGACAAGCTCTCCCCTCGCGCCATTCCCTGCGTCTTCCTTGGCTTTGTCCCTGACGCGCCTGGCTAGCAGTTTTACGACCCCGCCTCGTGCCGTGTCTTTGCATCTAAGGACGTCACCTTTGACGAGTCGGTCCCTTTTTACCGTCTCTTTCCCTACCGCACTGCCCCTCTCCCCCCCCCCCAACCGCTCTTTCTCGCTCCAGGTCCTCCCCAGGTAGACCCCCTCCCCGCTCCAGGTCCTGCTCCTTCAGGTGTGTCTCAGGTAGACCTTGCTCCCTTGACTGAGCCGGTTGAGGTCACTGGTGACTCAGGTCCTACTGGGGGTGGTCCTGCTCGGGAAGCTGCTTCCGGGGGTGCTAAGCCTGGGGGTGCTGAGCCTGAGGGTGCGGAGCCTGGAGGTGCTGAGCCTGAGCGTGAGGAGCCTGGGGGTGCTGAGCCTAAGGGTGCGGAGCCTCGAGGTGCTGAGCCTGGGCGTGAGGAGTCTTGGGGTGCTGAGCCAGGGGGTACTGAGTCTGGAGGTGCTGCGCCTGGGGGCACGGAGGTGCTGCGCCTGGGGGCACTGAGGCGCTTGGTGAGCAGTCTCCTTGGAGTGGCCGCCTCCGTAGTCGCTCCGCTGGTGCCTCGCCGCAGCACTCCCGTCGGCGTGTGCCTCTCTCCCCACAGCAGCTGCGTGAGTGGTACGTTAGCCGTCAGGGTCGTGCTACTGGAGCTGGTGACTTTGCTAATGGAGGCGCTTCTACTGGAGTTACTGGAGCCACTGGTCCCGGAGGTGCTCGTACTGGAGGTACTGGAGCTGCTGGGCCTAGAGGTACTACTGGTTCTGGGGGTGCTGCTGCTGGAGACACTGAGGCTGGAGACTCTGGGGCTGGAGGTGCCGGTCCTGGGGGTGCTTTTGCTGGTGGCGCTGGTCCTGGAGGTGCTGGCGCTGGAGGTTCTGGAGCAGCTGGAGGTGCTGGTACTGAAGTTGCTGGCGCTGGAGGTTCTGGAGCTGCTGGAGGTGCTGGTACTGGAGGTGCTGGTGCTGGAGGTTCTGGAGCTGCTGGAGGTGCTGGTACTGGAGGTGCTGGCACTGGAGGTTCTGGAGCTGCTGGAGGTGCTGGTACTGGAGGTGCTGGCACTGGAGGTTCTGGAGCTGCTGGAGGTGCTGGTACTGGAGGTGCTGGCACTGGAGGTTCTGGAGCTGCTGGCGGTGCTCGCGCTGGAGGCGATGGAGCTGGAGGTTCTGGAGCTGCTGGAGGTGCTAGAGCTACTAGTGCTGGTGGCACTGCACAGCCGCGAGTGTTCTTCGCTCCGCCGTCACCTTCGTCTCTACCACCGCCTGACTCCGTGCTTCGCCAGGTTCTTAGCCTCCCGTCTTCTACTGGTCTTCCGTTACAACCTAGCTCCCCTCTCCCTGCTCCTTCTCCTTACACTGAGCAGACAGGAGGTCTTGCTGAGCGCCGTGAGCCTGCGTCTCGTCTTGTCTCGCCTGTTCGCAGTGTCCGCACTGGTCGTACTGGTCATCGTGTTCCTCGTGAGCGTCCGCCGGCTGTCCCCGAAACGCACCTCATGGCCCTGCGTCCTTCCTCTGCTCCGCAGCGTGTTCCCCTGCCGTCCCCTCCTGCGTCTTCTCTGCCTGACGTTCCAGACCCTGAGTCTGACCGCGCTCGTGCTGCTTCCCCTACTGTCACGCGTCTACTTGCCACTGTTGTCACTGAACCTTCGTTTGAGTCCACTGCTGCGTCTGCTTTAGCCGCTGAGCTTGTTGACTTTGCTGCTGCCTGTCGTCTAAACTACGCTGCTAGTCTTGTTGCTGAGTCTGAGTCTGTCTGTCCTCCGTCTGTCGGGGGTGAGTGTGCTCTTGGCACGGACGTCATTGAGGACAGGCAGGAGGACTTTGAGTGTCTTGCGGCTGCTGTACCTCATCTCGTGGCCATGCTGCTTGCCCCTGAGGGAGACCCGGATGCTCCAGACATCCCGACCCCGCGCTCTTACGCTGAGGCGATCGCGGGTCCCTACTCCTCTCAGTGGCAGACAGCCATGGACGCAGAGATGGCATCCTGGAAGTCCACAGGCACTTACGACGATGAGGTTCCCCCTCCTGGGGCAAACATCGTCGATGGCATGTGGATTTTCAGGGTGAAGCGGCCGCCGGGTTCTCTGCATGTCTTCAAGGCTCGTTACGTTGCACGAGGCTTCAGTCAGCGACAGGGAGTTGACTTCTTCCAGACCTTCTCCCCCGCCCCGAAGATAACCACTCTTCGGGTGCTGCTGCACGTCGCTGCTCAGCGTGACTACGAGCTTCACTCTCTCGACTTCAGCACAGCTTTCTTACAGGGCAGTCTGCACGAGGAGATCTGGCTGCGCCGCCCACCTGGCTTCACTGGGTCGTTCCCTCCTGGTACCCAGTGGAGCCTCCGTCGGCCGGTCTACGGTCTCCGCCAGGCGCCTCGTAAGTGGCACGACACACTGAGGACGACGCTTGCGGCTCTTGGGTTCTCCCCTTCCACTGCTGACCCGTCGCTGTTTCTGCGCACCGACACTTCGCTGCCGCCGTTCTACATCCTCGTGTACATCGATGACTTGGTCTTTGCCACTGCTGACACTAAGGCTCTCGCCCTGGTGAAGTCGGAGCTGCAGAAGAGACACACGTGCACAGACATGGGTGAGCTGCGCAGTTACCTTGGCTTGCAGATCACCCGGGACAGAGCACGCCACACCATCACACTGACTCAGTCACACATGGTGCAGCAGGTCCTTCAGCGCTTCGGCTTCACCTGGTCCTCGCCACAGCCCACTCCTCTGGCTACAGGCCACTCACTCTCAGCTCCACCTTCGGACGAGATCGTAGAGCCGAGTGGTCCGTACCCAGAGCTAGTGGGCTGGCTCATGTACCTGATGACCTGCATTCGACCTGGCCTTGCGTACCCTCTTGGCCTTCTGGCTCGCTACGTGGCTCCTGGTAGGCACCGAAAGGTGCACATGGATGCTGCTAAGAGGGTACTACGCTACTTGTGCAGTACATCGGGCATGGGGCTCGTGCTTGGAGGACGGGGTGACGTTGTCCTCACTGGACACTCTGACGCGTCTTGGGTTGACGACCTGGCTACGCAGCGGTCGTCACAGGGTTACACCTTCAGCCTTGGCTCCGGCTCTCTTTCCTGGCGGTCTACACGCTCGTCTTCTGTTCTCAGCTCCAGTTGTGAGGCTGAGATCTACGCCACAGCCATGGCTGCACAGGAGTTACGCTGGTGTCAAACATTATACATGTTCATATTGTGTAGGCTATAGTGGGTTTAGCCTTAGGGGGTACAACATTGCTAGGGTTTCCTACTTGTATCACCCTGCTGCCTAGTTTCACACATTCTCGTTCAGTTCTACATTCTAACATGGTATCACGGGCCTAGGTTGCTACCTAGGACCGCTTTCTCCTACGGGCCCACTATTCCGCTAGAAGCGCCCTCGTGCGCCCTACCTTACGTGCGCCCTCGTGCGCCTTTCTATACTCGTGCGCCCTCGTGCGCCCTCGTGCGCCCTACCTTACGTGCGCCCTCGTGCGCCCCCGTGCGACCCGCCCTTCGGTCTGCCCGCGTGCCGTCCTGCAGCCCTCGCGCTGCCTCCTGCAAGCTAGTACGGCCCTCGAGCCACCCCTGCAGGTCCGTCAGGCCCCCGAGCCGCCTCTGCAGACCCGTCAGGCCCCCCCGAGCCGCCTCTGCAGGCCCGTCAGGCCCGAGAGCCGCCCCTGCAGCCAGCGCGCTGCCCTGCCGAGCCGCGTGTCGCCCGTGGGCGCTGCCTCTGCCCCGTCGCGCTGCCCTGGGGAGCCGCGCGCGACCCCCGCTGTCCCGTCGCGTCGCCCTGGGGAGCCGCGCTCGGCCCCCGCTGCCCCGTCGCGACGCCCTGGGGAGCCGCGCTCGGCCCCCCGCTGCCCTGTCGCGACGTCCTGGGGAGCCGCGCTCGGCCCCCGCTGACCCGTCGCGACGCCCTAGGGAGCCGCGCGCGACCCCCCGCTGCCCCGTCGCGACGCCCTGGGGAGCCGCGCGCGCCCCCCCCCCCCCCCCCCCCCCCCCGCTGCCCCGTCGCGACGCCCTGGGGAGCCGCGCGCCCCCCCCCCCCCCCCCCCTCGCTGCTGCCCGAGCCACCCTGCAGCCCGCGAGCCGCCTCTGCAGCGCCGAGTGCGCTCTGCCAAACCCTAAAATAAATAATTAATAAAAAAAAAAAAAAGGGAGCAGCTGCCCCCGGCCCCTGGAGCAGCCGCCCCTGGAGCAGCTGCCCCTGCAGCAGCCGCCCCTGCAGCAGCTGCCCCTGCAGCAGCCGCCCCTGGACCTCTGCAGCCGCCCCTGGCCCCTGGAGCAGCCGCCCCTGCAGCTGCCGCGGAGCCCTCGCCCTGCAGTGGTAGTGGCCTCGCCGTTACCACCGTCGTACGCCTGCCCTTCTCGCCACTGGTGAGCACTGCCCTGCCCGTATTGCTGTTACTGCTGCTCCTGCTGCTACTGCTCTTTCTACTTCTACTGCTGCTCCTGGCGTGGCCAGATGCAGCTCCAGCGCCGTCCGCGTGAGTCCCTCACGCCCCAACAGCTTCGTGAGTGGTATGCTGGTTGGGGTTGTAGGGGTGGCCGCGCTGCTGCTACTACTGCTACTGCTGCTCCTGGCGGTGGCCAGATGCAGCTCCCGCGACGTCCGAGTGAGTCCCTCACGCCCCAGCAGCTTCGTGAGTGGTACGCTCAGCGTGGAGGGTCACGGGGTACTGCTCGCTGCCCGTACGTCATTCGCACTGGTGCTCGGACTGGTCAGCCTTGCGGGACGTTTGGTCACACAGAGTCCCGCTGCTTCGCCCGTCTGAGCGACGCCTGGCGTACAGAGTTTGGCGACGCGGCTGAGCTCCCCGACTGGGTGGAGCTGCTTAGGCAGAGGGTAGATATCTATGCTCTTGACTATGATGCTATCCTCACTGCCATGTATGCATTTCCTACTAGTGCTGAGAGTGCCTGTCACCTGTGTGTGCCGCCTGACCCCGGTATCCAGTCTGCTGCTCTAGGTACTGGTGAGGCTGCTGCACTAGGTGCTCGTGTGTCTGTTGCCCCAGGTGCTGGTGAGGCTGCTGCTCTAGGTACTCGTGAGTCTGCGCCCTCTGGTACTGCGTCTACTGAGGCACTGCACACCTTCACACTGGACTCAGGCGCTTCCCGCTGTTTCTTTCGTGACCGCACTGCCCTTGAGCAGCTTGCTCGGCCGGTTGCAGTCTCCCTCGCTGACCCCTCTGGGGGTCCGGTCATTGCGACCTCCTCTACTGTTCTCCCTTGTCCTGCGGTCCCGTCGGGCACTCTGTCGGGTCTCTACCTCCCCTCGTTCTCTACGAACTTGGTGGCGGGTAGTGCGCTCCAGGACGGGGGTGTCCACCAGTTTACCCCTGCCTACGAGCGTGTGACACACTGCACGTGCGCTCGGACGGGCCGCCACCTGGCTACCTTCACTCGGCAGCCGGGGTCGGACCTGTACACACTGACCACTGAGTCCCCACAGGTAGCTGCGTCTGTGTCTGCGTCAGGTCAGCTGTCTGCCCCCTGCTCGTGTTGCTCTCTGGCACACGAGACTGTCCTCTGGCACCACCGTCTTGGTCACCCGTCAGTGCAGCGCCTTCGTGCCATGCACAACCGGTACCTTGTCTCTGGTCTTCCCAGGGTTCTCCCTCCACTCCCACCCTCGCCTGCTCCTCCCTGCCTTCCCTGTGTCGAGGGGCGGCAGCGCGCCGCTCCTCACTCCTCCTCGTTTCCCCCGACGACTGCTCCCTTGCAGACGCTCCACATGGACGTGTGGGGCCCAGCCCGCATCCGTGGACAGGGTCAGGAGAGGTACTTCCTGATCGTTGTTGACGACTACTTGCGCTACACCACGGTCTTCCCCTTGCGCACCAAGGGTGAGGTCCCTGATGTTTTGATCCCTTGGATCCGCGCTTCTCGTCTCCAGCTCAGTGAGCGGTTCCACTCGGACTTTCCTGTCCTGCGTCTGCACTCTGACAGAGGTGGTGAGTTCTCCTCTGACCTCTTGGCAGCCTACTGTGCGGAGCACGGCATCCGCCAGTCGTTCACGCTTCCGGCCTCTCCACAGCAGAATGGGGTTGCTGAGCGCCGCATTGGTTTGGTCATGGAGGTCGCTCGTACCTCCTTGATCCATGCGGCTGCCCCCCACTTTCTGTGGCCGTTTGCGGTCCGATACGCTGCGCATCAGCTCAACCTCTGGCCCCGTGTCTCCGTTCCGGAGACTTCGCCGACACTGCGTTGGACGGGAGAGGTTGGCGATGCGTCGCGTTTTCGGGTCTGGGGATCCCGAGCTTTTGTTCGCGATACGTTCGCGGACAAGCTCTCCTCCCGCGCTGTTCCCTGTGTCTTCCTTGGCTTTGTCCCGGACGCGTCTGGTTGGCAGTTTTACCACGCCACCTCGCGCCGTGTCCTGCCCTCTCAGGATGTCACTTTTGACGAGTCCGTGCCCTACTACCGCCTCTTCCCCTACCGCACTGCCCCGCTCCCCCCCCGCCTCTCTTCCTCGCGCCAGGTGCTGCTGTGGTAGACCCCCTCCCCCCTCAGGGTGCCGCTCCCTCAGGTGTGTCCCAGGTAGACCCGGTTGAGCCTGTCGAGGTAGCTGTCGACTCTCGTCCTGCCAGGGGTGCTGAGCCTGAGCGTGCGGAGCCTGGGGTTGCGGAGTCTGGGGGTGCTGAGCCTGGGGGTGCGGGGTCTGGGGGTGCGGAGCCTGCGGGTGCTGAGTCTGGGGGTGCTGAGCCTGGGGGTGCGGAGCCTGCGGGTGCTGAGTCTGGGGGTGCTGAGCCTGGGAGTGCTACGTCTGAGAGTACTGAGCCTGAGCGTGCTGCACCTGGGGGAGGCCTCTCCTCGCAGCAGCTGCGTGAGTGGTACTTACAGTACTGCAGCCTCAGGAGAGGTGCTTCTGGAGCTCGGAGTGGTGCCGGAGCTGGTGCTAGTGCTTCCCCTCCTAGGCGGGAGCTGCCCTCTCCCCAGCAGCTCCGAGAGTGGTACGCTAGGCGCTGCAGTCTCCGGAGTGGCGCTCCCGGTGTCGTGGACTCTGGAGCTTCTGGAGTTACTGGAGGTGCTGCTGCTGCTGGCGGTGCGGCTGGCGCTGCTGGAGGTGCTGCTGGTGCTGCTGGAGCTGCTGGAGTAATGCTGCTGCTGGAGGTGCTGCTGGCGCTGCTGGAGGTACTACTGGTTCTGGTGCTGCTGGAGCTGCTGGAGGTGCTGCTGCTGCTGGCGGTGCGGCTGGCGCTGCTGGAGGTGCTGCTGGTGCTGCTGGCGCTGCTGGAAGTGCTACTGGTGCTGGAGCTACTGGAGCTGCTGGTGGTACTGCTGCTGCTGGCGGTGCTGCTGGCGCTGCTGGAGGTGCTGCTGGTACTGGTGCTGCTGGAGCTGCTGGAGGTGCTGCTGCTGCTGGTGGTGCTGCTGGCACTGCTGGAGGTGCTGCTGGTACTGGAGCTGCTGGGGACCCTGCTGCTGCTGGCGGTGCTGCTGGAGCTGCTGGGACTGGCCCTGCTGAGGGGCTTGGAGCTGGAGGTGCTGAGCGGCCACGGCCGTACTACGTTCCGCTCCTTCAGCAGGTTCTTGGCCTTCCGCCCTCTCCTGGTCCTACTCCTCCCCTACTGAGTCCACCGCTTGTCCAGTCGCAGTCACAGTTACAGCCAGTCTCTCCACTTCCTGGTCCTTCTCCCTACACTGCGCCGACGGGAGGTCTTACGGAGCGTCGTGAGCCTGAGTCTCGTCCTCCGTCGCCTGAGACTCGTCCAGAGTCGTCTGAGTCGCGTCCAGAGTCGCCTGTCCGCGCTGTCCGCGCTGGTCGTCGTGTTCCACATCAGCGTCCTCCTCCTGTCCTTGGCACTCACTATATGACCCTGCGTCCCTCTACTGCTCCACAGCGTGTCCCACTGCCGTCTCCACCAGCGTCCTCTCTTCCTGCTCTTGCTGACCCGGAGTCTGACTCTCTTCGTGCTGCCAGTCCTACTGTCACGCGTCTCCTTGCCACTGCTGTCACTGACCCTTCCTTTGAGTCCTCTGCTGCGTCTTCTCTAGTCGCTGAGCTTGTTGACTTTGCTGCTGCCTGTCGTCTAGACTACGCCGCTAGCCTTGTTGCTGAGTCTGAGTCTGAGTCTGTCTGTCCTCCGTCTGTCGGGGGTGAGTGTGCTCTTGGCACGGACGTCCTTGAGGACAGACAGGAGGAGTTTGAGTGCTTTGCTGCTGCTTTACCTCATCTTGTGTCCATGCTGATTGCCCCTGAGGGAGACCCGGATGCACCAGACATCCCGACCCCACGCTCCTACGCAGAGGCGATGGAGGGTCTCTACTCCTCTCAGTGGCAGACAGCCATGGACGCAGAGATGGCTTCCTGGAAGTCCACAGGCACCTACGTCGACGAGGTTCCCCCACCTGGGGCGAACATCGTCAGTGGCATGTGGATTTTCAGGGTGAAGCGGCCGCCGGGTTCTCCGCCTGTCTTCAAGGCGCGTTACGTTGCACGAGGCTTCAGTCAGCGAGAGGGAGTTGACTTCTTCCAGACCTTCTCCCCGACCCCGAAGATGACCACTCTTCGGGTTCTGCTGCACGTCGCTGCTCAGCGTGACTACGAGCTCCACTCTCTTGACTTCAGCACTGCTTTCTTACAGGGCAGCCTGCACGAGGAGATCTGGCTGCGCCGCCCACCTGGCTTCACTGGGTCGTTCCCTCCTGGTACCCAGTGGAGCCTCCGGCGGCCAGTCTACGGTCTCCGCCAGGCACCCCGTGAGTGGCACGACACACTGAGGACTACTCTTGCTGCTCTTGGGTTTGCTCCTTCTACTGCTGACCCGTCGCTGTTTCTACGCACCGACACCACTCTGCCGCCGTTCTACATTCTTGTTTACGTAGACGACTTGGTCTTTACTACTGCTGACACTGAGGCACTCGCCCACGTGAAGTCGGAGCTGCAGAAGAGACACACGTGCACAGACCTGGGTGAGCTGACAAGCTATCTTGGCTTGCGGATCACCCGGGACAGAGCACAGCGCACCATCACCTTGACTCAGTCACACATGGTGCAGCAGGTCCTTCAGCGCTTCCGCTTCACGTACTCCTCGCCTCAGCCCACTCCTCTGCCTACCGGTCACTCGCTCTCAGCTCTGCCTTCGGATGAGTCCGTAGAGCCGAGTGGCCCGTATCCAGAGCTTGTGGGCTGCCTCATGTACCTGATGACCTGCACTCGACCTGACCTGGCATACCCTCTTAGCATCCTAGCACGCTATGTCGCTCCCGGCCGTCACCGGAAGGAGCACATGGATGCCGCTAAGAGGGTGTTGCGCTACTTGTGCAGTACGTCGGGCATGGGGCTCGTGCTTGGAGGTCGGAGCGACGTTGTCCTCACGGGTCACTCAGACGCTTCTTGGGCTGACGACCAGGCTACGCAGCGGTCGTCTCAGGGTTACACCTTCAGCCTTGGCTCTGGTTCAGTTTCTTGGCGTTCTACTCGCTCTTCTTCTGTTCTCAGCTCCAGTTGTGAGGCTGAGATCTACGCCACAGCCATGGCTGCACAGGAGTTACGCTGGCTCACCTACCTGCTGACCGACCTGGGAGAGCGGCCTCGTTCTCCTCCAGTGCTGTACGTTGACAACAAGGCCGCCATTGCCTTGTGTGAGGAGCACAGACTGGAGCACAGGACGAAGCACATCGCTCTGCGCTACTTCCTTGCTCGAGAGCTGCAGCAGCGTGGTCAGCTTCGTCTGCGTTACGTGGCCACTCGGGCCAACACTGCTGATGTGTTCACCAAGGTGCTTCAGCCTTGTGACCATCAGCGTTTCTGTACTGTTCTAGGCCTTGTGCCTACTCTCCCTCACTTGCTCACTTCTTGACTCTGCTTGTACTGTGATCTCTATATATATACCTGCATGTTTACTCTTGTTAGGTTGTGATCACTGTACCTCTTGTTATATTATCAAACTGCATGTGAACTGGTCTTGTGACCACTTGCTTGTGCTCGGAATTTGTGTGGTTTCCTTGAGATCCACCCTGAGCTTGCTTTGCTTTGCTTTGACTGGTCTTGTGACCATCTGGTTGTCTCCCACTTAGCCTATGGGGGTGTGTCAAACATTATACATGTTCATATTGTGTAGGCTATAGTGGGTTTAGCCTTAGGGGGTACAACATTGCTAGGGTTTCCTACTTGTATCACCCTGCTGCCTAGTTTCACACATTCTCGTTCAGTTCTACATTCTAACAGCTGGCTCACCTACCTGCTAACTGACTTGGGAGAGCGGCCTCGTTCTCCTCCGGTTCTGTACGTAAACAACAAGGCCGCCATTGCCTTGTGTCAGGAGCACAGACTGGAGCACAGAACAAAGCACATCGCTCTGCGTTACTTTTTTGCTCGAGAGTTGTAGTAGCGTGGTCAGCTTCGTCTTGCTCACGTGGCCACTCGGGCCAACACTGCTGACATATTCACCAAGGCACTTCTGTTTGGTGATCATCAGCGCTTTTGTAATTTGTTAGGTCTTGTGCCTACGTTTCCACACTTGCTGTAGGCTTTGCTTGTACTGTGGCCTACATATATATACATGCATGCTTACTCTTGCTAGGTAGTGATCACTGTATTGCTGGTGTTGCATATATACCTCTGCATGTGAATTGGCCTTGTGCTCCTCTGCTTGTGCTCGGTGTGTGTGGTGACGTTGTGATCCACCCCGAGCTTGCTTTGCTTTTCTTGACAGGTCTTGTGACCCCTTGTTCTCCCCCACTTTGCCTATGGGGGTGTGTCAAACTATATGCCTATGTTATAATGATATGTAGGCTTGAGTGGGGTAGCTAATGTAGGGTATAGGTTTTGTTACTTGTACCCAACTCTCTCGATAGTCATGTCAACCCTTTCCTTCCCTTCACTCTTGACAGTGCAGCCTGCAGGGTTTGAATGCGAAGGAAAATTGGTTTTCAAGTCATCAGCTTGCTAAAGCGAACTTCGTTACAGCAATTTGACAGTTTTTCAATTTTATAATTAACATGCGCTTATAATAAATCACGTTTTTTAAGGGGGTGCGCTTATAATTGAGGATCGGCCATAAGCGCGTTGCTCCAGATAGAAGCGCATGCGCTTTTAATAGGCATGCGCTTATATCCGGGGTGATACGGTATTGTAACAAAGGCAGCGTTCATGCTGTGTGGCCACATGATGTGCCACACGTGTGCTCAAGAGGCCTAGGACATGCGGCAAGTGCCCTCTATGCGACTAGAAGACCAAGGATAAGGGTATGACTTCAGGAGTCAGGAGGTCAAGACAAGATTGAGAACTGCGATGTAACAGAGATATGGGGAGTATTTTGGACCCACAACAAAACTAACTTGCTACACTAGTGCTGTAGATTCAAGTTTGTGCAGAACAGATGCTGAGAGCGAGAAATACCAGCCGTTCTGTAGGCATGAAAGATCACATCACAGAAATTGCAAAATGCATTCATGGTGCATCTGTAACAAAGCCGAAAATTTCTACGCACCATAACTGAAACCCTGATACGGCTGATACAGGCTGGAGGCAGTAACGTTCACATCAGAAAGGCCCCGTGACACCTTCTCTGCTGTCTGCCAGTCTCGCACTCCAACCTTATCAAGGAATGGAAGGGCCTTCAAGCACTCAATGGCATATCGATAATCTTGGAAGTAATTCCTCAACCAAATGGTCCTGAGGAATTTGAACCGTTTCAGATACTCCATTGCCTGCTCAGTGATGTACATTGGCAGGTTGAGCCATGTTAGGTTCGACAAAGGCACAAGATGAGCCAACCCATCATCCCTCACATCACACATACTGATATCCAGTGCTTCAAGGCTCGTCAGCTTCCCCACGTGCACCATACCAGCTGATGAAAACTGACTTGTGGCATGGCATGGTGCATTCTGGTCACTAGTAAGAACAAGGACTTTGAGGGACCCAAGGCATGTCAAATGGGAAAGCCCAGCATCTGTAACCTGTGTCCCGACCATTTCAAGTCGACGAAGAGCCGTCAGATTGCTGATTCCCAATATCATTGAATCCTTAAATACGTGTGACTCGAGTTTCAGCTCCTCCAGCCATGTCTTGGTGTAGACGGGACTCAAGGCCGTTATGTTGATGTAAGAACAAAGCGTGAGGCTCGTTAGGGATGTCAAGTACGGGAGGTGGGAAAGTCCATGTCACTAAATGGCCCATTGTTGTTGCTGAGCTGCATTACCGTCGTGTCTGCAGGAGCATGAATTATCTTTATATCTGCAATGGTCGCTAGCCCGGTTGAAGATCGGTGCTTTGAAGTCAAATAAATAGCCTGATAACATCAGTACCTTGGGAATTAGTCTGGAAAACAGACAAAATAAGAGCAATCGTCAAACATAAGCTCCAACAAGCTAACATCTCACCT
The DNA here is from genome assembly GCA_947471745.1 of Closterium sp. Naga37s-1. Lineage (NCBI taxonomy): Eukaryota > Viridiplantae > Streptophyta > Zygnematophyceae > Desmidiales > Closteriaceae > Closterium > Closterium sp. Naga37s-1. The sequence goes on from CANJKZ010000197.1 coordinate 4,210,181, forward strand.
CCCAGACTTTCTTCGTTTCATCCTTCTGCTGCTCCAGAGCTTTTACGGCCAGCGCCGATTGTGCTACCAATGTGGACAAAAGTGATTCCTTATCATTGTTTGAATCTCGAGTTTCATCCTGAACAATTGCACCAGTTGTTGACTGACACAAAGCCTGAGAAATCGCCTGAACCAACGCATCACATGAAAACGCTAAACCTGGAATGAGTCAACGTCGTTCTATTCACGTTCGAATAACACGCTTAAAGAAACGTTTCCGCTCACCTCCCAGATCTTGCACGTTTCGTCCTTCTGATGCGACAGCAATTCCTCTACCTGCGAGAGTCGCACTGTCGGTCCAGCCACCTCCTTATCCTTCTCCTCCCGTGCAGCCCTCTCAACTGCTAATTCATTCCTAAGTTCGCTTATGCTCTTATTTGTGTTCTTCCCTCATTTCTCTCAAAAGTGCCTCCAGACTCTCCAATTTGGCAGTCAGCATTGGGCTCTCCGTGAATTCTCTCCTCGGTCACTTTTCCGCTTCCAACTCCCTCATGGCATCGTCGAATCGAACGGCTAATCTTGTTCCTACGCTCACGATCTCCTCCAACAGCCTTGCGGTCGCCGTCGCCATTGAACTCGACTCAGCTTGGTGACAAGAGGAACAAGCGACTGAGCACTGTCAGCGTGAAACTCGGTTAGCGAACGGGATTCTGGGTCTTGCTGCTCAATTGATCTAAAGCGATCCTGCGAGCCTACGAGGAGTTCCCAAGAAATCAAGGGCGTCTTAGTTGGAGTGCGCTGGAGATTTGAGTTCATCCCTCTTTGCCACTTTGAACCGAGCGAAACCGTGGGGATTCTACAGCACACCAACCTGAGCTCGAAGATGGGTGGTGGAGGAATCCTGGTCTGGTACATTTGAGCGAAACTGAACCAACACAGCTCTTCGTTCCGGTCAGTGCGTTCAAGTTCGCTCTTTTTCGTATATCATGTTAGTGACTCCACGATAACGACGTTTTGCGAGCTCATGTTACCACCAGGGTCGAACGCCGTGCAGAAATTCCGACACTGTGCGCTGGTTACCCGAAGGAACTGACCTGGTTCAGTCTCCTGTGCGTGACTGTGGACTGGCCCCTCTCGACGAAGGAACATCCACACCTGCTGCCGTTGCTTGGTTTCGAGCAGCGTGGAAACCGGCAGCTTGCTTTAGGCACAAGCGAGAGGTGTAAGAGCACGATGAGGAAGAAGCCAACTGCTTTTTCACACGGATGTCAAACATTGTATGTGTTATATTTGTGTAGGCTATTGTGGATTAGCCTCTAGGGGGTACAGAACTTTAGGTTTGTCATACTTGTACTCTCATTCTGCTGCTAGTCAATCATTCTCGTTCTCTCCAACTTTCTAACATGGTATCAGAGCCTAGGTCGTAACCTAGGACCGATAGGGCCCACCGTTCCGCTAGAAGCGCCCTCGAGCCGCCCGCGCGACCGTCGCCGCCCACGAGCAGCCCCCTAGCCGCCCGTTGCCCGCCGCCCAGAGGGTCGCAGCCCGCTCTTAGGCCGCCGCGACACCCCACTAGGCCGCCGCCGGCGCGCTAGCACGGCCCGCCCGCTACAGCCGCCCACGCGCACGCCCCCCGTCGCGCCCCGCCACGTAGCCCAGGCCGAACCGCCCGAACCGAGCCGAGCTGCCCGAACCGAGCCGCGCCGCCCGAACCGAGCCGCGCCGCCCGAACCGAACCGCGCCGCCCTAGCCGAGTCGCGCCGCCTACCTGTGCCCCACCAGCTACTACTACTGCTACTACTGCTACAGTTGCTACTGTTCCTCCTGCTACTGCTACTGCTGCTACTTCAACTATGGCTAGCCCCTCTGTACTAGCTTTTGATGCTGAGGGCCGCCCACTGAAGTTTGAGACCTGGCTCGATGACCTGCACCTATTCCTCCAGCTCACTGCCAAGGAGGATGTCTCACTGTACGATCACGCGCTAGGCAATGCTGCTGCCCCTGCTGCTACTGCTGACAACACTGCCCGTTCACAGTGGCAGACTCGTGACGCCCACACTCGCTTTGCTATTCGCAACTCCCTGCCGGTATATGAGCGCGAGCACTTTGGCCAGCACAAAACTGCGCAGGCACTGTACACTGCTGTAGTTGCACGCTACTCCTCACCTGCCTCTGCTGCGCTAGGCCGTCTCTCGCTCCCCTACCTGTTCCCAGACCTGTCCGCTTTCGCCACAGTCGCTGACCTCACCACGCACCTCCGCACTAGTGAGGCTCGCTTCCGTGCCGCTATGCCCGCTGAGTTTCTTGCCACCCACCCCCCCCCCGCTCTGGCTCACTCTCTACCACCTTGTCACCCGTCTCCCTGACTCTCTTCGTGCGGTCAGGGACCACTTCCTCGCTCGCTCCCCCATTGAGCTCACCATAGACCTGCTCGAGAAGGAACTGCTTGCAGCCGAGACTAGCATAGTCGCTGTAGCTGCCTCTCGTGGCGACCCCCGCACCCCTTTCTTCGAGGGGTGTTCCCCTTCCCCCCTTCTCCCCTCTGTCGCCTCTGCTGCTGCTGTCGACCTAGTTGGTACTGAGCAGGTCGGGACTGCGTCCGCTCCGAGCTGGCGCCGCAGCGGCAAGGGCAAAGGGGGCAAGGGAGGTGGAGGTGACGGCGGGGGAGGTGGTGGTGGGGGCGGTGGCGGTGGTGGGGGTGGTGGCGGGACTGGAGGGGCTAGTGGCAGCGGTGGGGGTGGAGGCGGCAGCAGCGGAGGAGGTGGCCGGGGTGGGGGCGGTGGTTGGGGAGGCGGTGGACGCGGAGGCGGCAGAGGCGGTGGTGGTCGAGGTGGTGGCGGCGGCGGTGGTGGTCGTGGAGGCGCTGGCGGTGGCCAGAGCCAGCAGCACACTCCGTCGTCCCAGGAGCTTCGTGAGTGGTACTCTCAGCACGGGGGGGGGGGTGGCCTTAGCTGTACGTACGTCATCCGCACTGGTGACCGCACTGGCCAGACGTGTGGGAGGGCGCACACCACGCAGCGCTGCTTCTCCCGCCTTGACGACGCTTGGCGCACTCAGTTCCCTGCTGCCACTGAGCTGCCCCGCTGGGCTGACCTGATGAAGAAGAACATTGATATCTATGCTCTTGACTTTGATGCTATTCTCACTGCCATGTATGTCTTGTCTACTAGTGGAGAGGGTGATCAGTACCTGCGTGTTCCGCCCGACCCGGGCATTCGGACCAGTGAGGCTGCCGCTCTAGGTGCTTGCGTGTCTGCTGCCCCAGGTGCTGGTGAGGCTGCTGCTCTTGGTGCTTGCGTGTCTGCTGCCCCAGGTGCTGGTGAGGCTGCTGCTCTAGGTGCTAGTGAGTCTGCGCCCCCTGGTACTGAGTCCACTGAGGCACTGCACACCTTCACTCTAGACTCAGGAGCTTCCCGCTGTTTCTTTCGTGACCGCACTGCCCTTGAGCAGCTTGCCCGGCCAGTTGCTGTCTCCCTTGCTGACCCCTCTGGGGGTCCGGTCATTGCGACCTCCTCCACTGTCCTTCCTTGTCCTGCGGTTCCGTCGGGCACACTGTCCGGTCTCCACCTCCCCTCGTTCTCTACGAACTTGGTGGCGGGTTGTGCGCTCCAGGACGGGGGTGTCCACCAGTTCACCCCGGCCTACGAGCGCGTGACACACTGCACGTGTGCTCGGACGGGCCGTCACCTGGCTACCTTCACTAGGCAGCAGGGGTCGGACCTGTACACACTGACCACTGAGTCCCCTCAGGTAGCTGCGTCTGCGTTTGCGTCAGGTCAGCTGTCTGCCCCCTGCTCGTGTCGCTCTCTCGCGCTCGAAACTGTCCTCTGGCACCACCGCCTTGGTCACCCGTCAGTGCAGCGCCTTCGTGCCATGCACAAACGGTACCTTGTCTCTGGTCTTCCCCGGGTACTCCCTCCCCTCCCACCCTCGCCTGCTCCTCCCTGTCTTCCTTGTGTCGAGGGGCGGCAGCGCGCCGCTCCTCACTCCTCCTCGTTTCCCCCGACGACTGCTCCCTTGCAGACGCTCCACATGGACGTGTGGGGCCCAGCCCGCGTCCGTGGACAGGGTCAGGAGAGGTACTTCCTGATCGTTGTTGACGACTACTCGCGCTACACCACGGTCTTCCCATTGCGCACCAAGGGTGAGGTCCCTGATGTTTTGATCCCTTGGATCCGCGCTTCTCGTCTCCAGCTCAGCGAGCGGTTCCACTCGGACTTTCCTGTTCTGCGTCTGCACTCAGACAGAGGTGGCGAGTTCTCCTCCGACCTCTTGGCGGCCTACTGTGCGGAGCACGGTATCCGCCAGTCGTTCACGCTTCCGGCCTCTCCACAACAGAATGGGGATGCTGAGCGCCGCATTGGCTTGGTCATGGAGGTCGCTCGTACCTCCTTGATCCATGCGGCTGCCCCCCACTTTCTGTGGCCGTTTGCGGTCCGGTACGCTGCGCATCAGCTCAACCTCTGGCCCCGTGTCTCCTTGCCGGAGACCTCGCCCACACTGCTGTGGACGGGGGAGGTTGGCGATGCGCCGCGTTTCCGGGTCTGGGGATCTCGAGCTTTTGTCCGCGATACGTCAGCGGACAAGCTCTCCTCCCGCGCTGTTCCTTGTGTCTTCCTTGGCTTTGTCCCGGACGCGTCTGGTTGGCAGTTTTACCACGCCACCTCACGCCGTGTCCTGCCCTCTCAGGACGTCACTTTTGACGAGTCGGTGCCCTACTACCGCCTCTTCCCCTACCGCACTGCCCCGCTCCCCCCCCCGCCTCTCTTCCTCGTGCCAGGTGCTTCTGTGGTAGACCCCCTCCCCCCTCAGGGTGCCGCTCCCTCAGGTGTGTCCCAGGTAGACCCGGTTGAGCCTGTCGAGGTAGCTGTCGACTCTCGTCCTGCTCGGGGTGCTGAGCCTGAGCGTGCGGAGCCTGGGGGTGCGGAGCCTGGAGTTGCGGAGTCTGGGGGTGCGGAGCCTGCGGGTGCTGAGTCTGGGGGTGCGGAGTCTGGGGGTGCTGAGTCTGGGAGTGCTGAGACTGAGGGTGCTGCGACTGAGAGTGCTTCACCTGGAGGCGCTCTTTCCTCACAGCAGCTGCGTGAGTGGTACTTACAGTACTGCAGCCTCAGGAGTGCTGCTGCTGGAGCTCGTGCTCGTGCTTCCCCTCCTAGGCGGGAGCTGCCCTCTCCCCAGCGGCTTCGAGAGTGGTACGCTCGTCGCTGCAGTCTCAGGAGTAGCGCTCCTAGTGTCGAGGACCCTGGAGCTAGAGGTGCTGCTGGTGCTGGAGCTGTTGGAGGTGCTGCTGCTGCTGGAGGTGCTGCTGGTGCTGGTGCTGCTGGAGCTGCTGGAGGTGCTGCTGCTGCTGGCGGTGCTGCTGGTGCTGCTGGAGCTGCTGGAGGTGCTGCTGGAGCTGCTGGAGGTGCTGCTGGTACTGGTGCTGCTGGTGCTGGTACTGCTGGAGCTACTGGAGGTGCTGCCGGTGTTGGAGCTGCTGGAGGTGCTGCTGGTGCTGGAGCTGCTGGAGGCACTGCTGCTACTGGCGGTGCTGCTGGAGGTGCTGCTGGTGCTGGAGCTGCTGGAGCCGCTGGTCCTGGAGGTGCTCGTACTGGAGGTACTGGAGCTGCTGGGACAGGAGCTGCTGAGGGGGTTGGAGCTGGAGTTGCTGAGCGGCCGCGGCCGTACTACGTTCCGCTCCTTCAGCAGGTTCTTGGTCTCCCGCCCTCTACTGGTCCTACTCCTCCCCTACTGAGTCCACCGCCTGTCCAGTCCTACTGTCGCGCGTCTCCTTGCCACTGTTGTCACTGACCCTACCTTTGAGTCCTCTGCTGCGTCTGCTCTAGTCGCTGAGCTTGTTGACTTTGCTGCCGCCTGTCGTCTAGACTACGCCGCCAGCCTTGTTGCTGAGTCTGAGTCTGTCTGTCCTCCGTCCGTCGGGGGTGAGTGTGCTCTTGGCACGGACGTCCTTGAGGACAGACAGGAGGAGTTTGAGTGCTTTGTTGCTGCTTTACCTCATCTCGTGTCCATGCTGATTGCCCCTGAGGGAGACCCGGATGCACCAGACATCCCGACCCCACGCTCCTACGCAGAGGCGATGGAGGGTCTCTACTCCTTTCAGTGGCAGACAGCCATGGACGCAGAGATGGCTTCCTGGAAGTCCACAGGCACCTACGTCGACGAGGTTCCCCCACCTGGGGCGAACATCGTCAGTGGCATGTGGATTTTCAGGGTGAAGCGGCCGCCGGGTTCTCCGCCTGTCTTCAAGGCGCGTTACGTTGCACGAGGCTTCAGTCAGCGAGAGGGAGTTGACTTCTTCCAGACCTTCTCCCCGACCCCGAAGATGACCACTCTTCGGGTTCTGCTGCACGTCGCTGCTCAGCGTGACTACGAGCTCCACTGCCTTGACTTCAGCACTGCGTTCCTACAGGGCACCCTGCACGAGGAGATCTGGCTGCGCCGCCCACCTGGCTTCACTGGGTCGTTCCCTCCTGGTACCCAGTGGAGCCTCCGGCGGCCAGTCTACGGTCTCCGCCAGGCACCTCGTGAGTGGCACGACACACTGAGGACGACTCTTGCTGCTCTTGGGTTTGGTCCTTCTACTGCTGACCCGTCGCTGTTTCTACGCACCGACACCACTCTGCCGCCGTTCTACGTTCTCGTGTACGTAGACGACTTGGTCTTTGCTACTGCTGACACTGAGGCACTCGCCCACGTGAAGTCGGAGCTGCAGAAGAGACACACGTGCACAGACCTGGGTGAGCTGACGAGCTATCTTGGCTTGCGGATCACCCGGGACAGAGCACAGCGCACCATCACCTTGACTCAGTCACACATGGTGCAGCAGGTCCTTCAGCGCTTCCGCTTCACGTACTCCTCGCCTCAGCCCACTCCTCTGCCTACTGGTCACTCGCTCTCAGCTATGCCTTCGGATGAGTCCGTAGAGCCGAGTGGCCCGTATCCAGAGCTTGTGGGCTGCCTCATGTACCTGATGACCTGCACTCGACCTGACCTAGCCTACCCTCTTAGCATCCTAGCACGCTATGTCGCTCCTGGCCGTCACCGGAAGGAGCACATGGATGCAGCTAAGAGGGTGTTGCGCTACTTGTGCAGTACGTCGGGCATGGGGCTTGTGCTTGGAGGACGGCGCGACGTTGTCCTCACTGGACACTCAGACGCTTCTTGGGCTGACGACCAGGCTACTCAGCGGTCGTCTCAGGGTTACACCTTCAGCCTTGGCTCTGGCTCAGTTTCTTGGCGCTCTACACGCTCTTCCTCTGTTCTCAGCTCCAGTTGTGAGGCTGAGATCTACGCCACAGCCATGGCTGCCCAGGAGCTTCGCTGGCTCACCTACCTGCTGACCGACCTGGGAGAGCGGCCTCGTTCTCCTCCAGTGCTGTACGTCGACAACAAGGCCGCCCTTGCCTTGTGTCAGGAGCACAGACTGGAGCACAGAACGAAGCACATAGCTCTGCGCTACTTCCTTGCTCGAGAGCTGCAGCAGCGTGGTCAGCTTCGTCTTTCGTACGTGGCCACTCGGGCCAACACTGCTGATGTGTTCACCAAGGCGCTTCAGCCTTGTGATCATCAGCGTTTCTGTACTGTTCTAGGCCTTGTGCCTACTCTCCCTCACTTGCTCACTTCTTGACTCTGCTTGTACTGTGATCTCTATATATATACCTGCATGCTTGCACTTGCTAGGTTGTGATCACTGTACCTCTTGTTCTATTATCAAACTGCGTGTGTACTGGTCTTGTGACCACTTGCTTGTGCTCGGAATTTGTGTGGTATCCTTGAGATCCACCCTAAGCTTGTTTTGCTTTGCTTCGACTGGTCCTGTGACCCTTTGTTCTCCCCCACTTAGCCTATGGGGGTGTGTCAAACATTGTATGTGTTATATTTGTGTAGGCTATTGTGGGTTAGCCTCTAGGGGGTACAGAACTTTAGGTTTGTCATACTTGTACTCTCATTCTGCTGCTAGTCAATCATTCTCGTTCTCTCCAACTTTCTAACAACGGAAATGGGCTGGATGTAACCGATACCGCGAGAATGGAACCTCATGTAGCCAGGGCCGCCTTATTTGTAGAAAGAGGAAACACTAGCAACGCGATACTCTGCTGACCCAGGAACGCGATTTCCAGCGACGGAAGATTCGCGTCTTGCCGATTCAACGGTAGCGATCTCACAAAGGACGGAATCGAATGAAGCAGCATCAATCCGGTCAGTCGCGTTACCAACAGCAGCATCACTACCCGCTACTGTTACACCAGCAAACGGTCTTCTCCCAACAGCAGCAGTATCAGAATCAGAATCAGAAACAGCGTGCTCGTCGTCAATCCCGAGGGCCGTGTTGGACCATTCGCCCTCGCACAGCCTCCCCCAGCCTCTGTAACGGATCCACTAACAGAAAGGGCATTTACCCATGTAATAATAGGTTCTAATACAAACAGAGAGTAGCAGCTCCTGGAAATTACTAAGTCTGAGAGTTGCTAGGAGATGCAGTCACAAACTGTGGAAGGTGAGTTGAGAGAAAACAATCCTATTTCCCAATTGATTAGTTGGGAGTAGGAAGTGAAGAATGAACCAGAAGGCTCAGACCCCTTCCCTAGACCCCCTTGGGGTGCAGCCACCTTCCCCATGGCAAGGAGGGGTGCACTCCCTTGGGCCTTGCCCATGTGGCAACAAACAAGGTTCTCAACCAATTACATTTTAGATAGCAAGGATAGGAAATGCACAGCAATCACAAACCTGTGTTTGATGTTTATTGGTTGTGTTTGAAGTGAGCGGCGGAAATGTTGTCGACTCACTTCTGAGGCTGTGTTCTGATTGGTCGAATTAGGTCTGAGTTGCACTTACGCGGGTTGTGTTTGATCCAACTTGAACCAATTACGTGGGTTCAATTCATTAGCAATTTCGATTGGTTGGTTTCCCAATCAACCCACAATTCCCCGCAAGTCTCGCTTCTTCCTGTTTTCTCAACCAATCATATTTCCCCCCAAATCCCCCTCTCAGCTGGTTCAACGTATCGAGACCAGGTGGGGGTTGGGTCCGAATGTTACACTCCTCCCCCTCCAGCTGGCAACGTCCTCGTTGCCGTGGGGTGCTTCTTAGGACGAGTGCTACGAGCACGACGAACCACATTACGACCAGTGTCAACACCATCCGCTGGTTGTGGGAGTGCTCGCTGAGCCAGGTCTTCCATGTAAGACTGAACTGCAGTATCAGTCAAATGTTCTTCCGGCTCCCATGAGTTGTGTTCAGGCCCATAGCCTTTCCACTTAATGAGAAACTCTCGTACAGTCTTGCGGCCGCGCTGTCGATCACGATGCAAAAGCACTCGTTCGACTTCATAGTACAGTTCCTCCCCTAGGACGATTGTTGGTGGTGGTAAGTACTTGCCTTCTGCAACGTACTTGCTTAACAGAGACACATGGAAGACATTGTGAATCTGCAGGGTATCAGGTAACTTGAGCTTGTAAGCTACCGCACCAACTCATTGAATCACCTCGAAGGGCCCAATCTAGCGAGGGAACAACTTTCTCGCACCAGGGATCTTAAGCGGAATATTTTTCGTGCTTAACAAAACTTTGTCTCCAACGGAGAATGAGACTTCCCGGCGTTTCATATCGGCATAGGATTTTTGCCTTTGTTGGGCTAATTGCAGCCAACGACGTGCCGACTTTAGGGCCTCTCGTTGCTTGCCCACAAAATCCTTTGCGGCAGGTAATTTTAAACCGCCGATCCCATGCGTAGCAGGTGTTGTGGGATGCCGACCACAGTTCAGGATAAATGGTTTTTCATGTGTGCTATCATGCACTGAGTTGTTAACCGCAAACTCGACCATGGGTAACAACTCGTCCCAATTGTCATGTGTTGGGCTTATGAAAGAACGAAGCATCTGCTCGAGAGTGCGGTTAGTCCGTTCCGTTTGCCCATCTGTCTGGGGATGGAACGCTGACGACATCTTAAGCTTCGTTCCTAGTGTCTCGGTTACTTCACGCCAGAATCGGCTCGTGAAGCGCGGGTCGCGATCAGACACTAATACACGTGGCAATCCGTGTAGACGGAACACATGTGTCACGAACAACCGAGCAGTATCCTCTGCTGATACGTCTGTTGTCGTAGGTACGAAGTGCACCATTTTTGTAAGGCGATCTACAAAGACGAGTATCGCCGTATACCCATCACGGGTTCTTGGGAGGTCGGTGATGAAATCCAGTGAAACGCTTTCCCAAGGTTCACTCGGAATTTCAAGTGGTTGAAGCAAACCACCAGGCTTCTGTGTGTTCGGTTTGTTACGTGCGCACGTGTCACAACGTGCCACAAACTGTTGGACATCACTACCGACTCTTGGCCACCAATACACATCACGTAGGGCCCACCGGGTCTTATTTATGCCCAAGTGTCCCCCATATTTAGTGGCATGCACCTCTTCCAAAACATCGTTCCGCAGATTGCCTACATGAGGTACCGCAATCTCTTTTGTTCGCCACCAAAGATCGTGTTCCCATGTCAAATGTCTGGTGTTTTGTGGGTTCTGGAACCAGGAATCTATATGATATCCTGTACGAATTCGTTTCAGAAAACCACTGAACGCGATCTCGCTCACTTTCGCCGCAGCTAGTATGCCAAAACAGGCAGCAAAAACAGCCGCATGTTCGGTATCGTCAAGCCCAGTTGCTGCCCCTATCGGCTGTCTGCTGAGGGGGTCAGCCAGGTTTGTGGAACCTGCACGATAACGAATGTCGAAACTGAACCCACTAAGGAGTTCAGCCCAACGGGCCTGACGGCGAGTGAGGGTAGCTTGGGTAGAAAAATATGTGTTCGGGCAATGGTCAGTGGTGACCACGAACTCTACCCCTTCCAAGTAACATCGCCATGTTCTTAGCGCATGCACGACAGCCAACAACTCTTGTTCGGTCGTCGTGTAGCGTTGCTCTGCCGGGGAGAGTTTTCTACTCTCAATTGACACAGGGCGTCCTTCTTGCAGGAGTACTGCACCAAGTCCCACCGTTGAGGCGTCCGTAACCACCTCATATGGTTTCTGTGGGTTTGGCAACACCAAAACTGGTGCGTTCGTTAATTTATGCTTGACCTCTTCGAAGGCCTTTTGGCACTGTGGAGTCCACTCCCATGCATACCCTTTCCGGGTCAATGCCGTGAGGGGAGCGACTATCGTGGAATAATTTTCCAAGAAGCGACGAAAATAATTCGCCAGGCCCAAGAATGATCGAACTTGGCCAACGTCGTATGGGACGGGCCACTCTTGGACAGCTGCTACCTTCTTGGGGTCCACTTTCAACCCGTTATGCCCCACCACGTGCCCCAAATACTCCAGCTCACGTTTGTAAAAATGGCATTTCCACAAACGTGCGTAGTATTTGTGCTCGCGTAATTTTTCGACCCATTTCAGATGTTCCGTATGCTCGTCTTCGGATTTTGAGTATACCAGGATATCATCGAGGTACACCAAGACGAACTGGCCAATCGCATCACGAAACACATCGTTCATCGCCCTCTGGAAAGAGGCCGGAGCGTTGGTCAAGCCAAAACTCAACACACGCCACTGAAAATGGCCGAACGGCGAACGGAAAGCCGTCTTTGGAACATCGTCCTCTGTTATACGCAATTGGTGATAGCCTTGAGCCAAATCCAGTGCACTGAACCATTGCGCACCCTGTAGTCGATCAAATAGATCTTCTATCCGCGGAAGTGGATATCTTTTTTTGATCGTTATTTTATTCAGGGCTCGATAATCGACGCACATGCGCAGTCCACCCCCCTTCTTGTGAACGAACAAGATAGGTGCTCCATATGGGGACGCGCTGGGTTCTATCCATCCCTTCCTGAGGTATTCCTCAATTTGTTGCTTAGCCTCCTCGTACTCAGCTGGACTGAGGCGATACAGAGGTCTAAACGGTGGTGCCTTTCCTGGTTCCACCGGGGTGGTGTGGCCAACTGCACGGTCGGGAGGTAACCCGTCCGGAATTGGTTCGAAAACCTCGGAATATTCCTCTGCCAACGCCTTCATTTGAGGTGGGAAGTCCTCAATAATCTGTGAAGGGGTTGGTTCAGAGTCTAGCTGTACAACAAAAAGTGTATCAGCTCCCTTGACATGCTCTTTGAATTGGAGAGCCGACGCAAAGCGCACATCAAGAGCCAGGCTTTGAGGTTCGTCGTCCAGTGCATGGCGCTTTGGGACTTGCCATTGGAACGTCGTCCCATTCTTTGTGAATGAAAGCGTGTTATCTTGGAAACTTAATATCACCTCATTAGGCCGCAGCCAATCCATTCCCAAAACAATGTCTATGCCTGCTAGGAGGGGTAAGACAAAAACGCTGATGGTCTCCTGATATCCTTGGATATCCAGGTTGACCAACGCATGTCCTCTGCATGGAATGATCATGTCATCCCCTAGACGGATAGAACAAGATGGTCCTTGAACAGGAACATTCAAATATCCCATCCACTTCTCATCGATCAATGACGCAGTTGCTCCTGTATCAACCAGGATCGAGGCACTGCGCCCATTTACGCGACCCGAAAACAAAAGGTTTTGTTTGGGTCGAATAGGACATGCTGTAATATCAGTGGGAGGCAAATAGTATGCCTTAATGCCGTGTTTGCTGCGTCCAAAAGAACGAGCTTGTGTCCACCACACATGGTGTCCCTTATCCCACTGCGCTAACACGCTCCATCCTTGAAGTGCTCGAAACAATTTACCTCGAACTGTGCGCGTTACCATTCCAACCGCAGTTAGAGGGTGCGCTTGGGTGCAACGACCCACCACATCCATTATCCAAGGCAAATTTTGGTGATCACAAAATATTATTGAGAATTTATCTCGTAATGATTCAACTGTGATATTTTCTAGTGGGTGAAATCGAGAGGCAAACAAAGAGCTTTCATTAAAAGAAAATGCATACACACATGCAATTTTGCAATCAACAAGGCACTCGAGTTTCAACAACTCCTCATCCCGCAGGACCACTGCCTCATCCTCTCGATCTACTATGCCCGCTAGGTACCCACCCCCTAGTTGGGCTTTGCAAAATCCCGCTGGCCACCCGAGGGGCCACTGCCATCATGGCGCTTGTTGTCCGTCTTGGGCTTGCCAGAGTACTTCACCGACTTGCGGTGGCGGCACTCGTAGCCCTTCTGTCCAGGCTTGCCGCACTTGAAGCAGCTCTGGACATTGCTTGGTCCACCCTCGTTGACCTTCTTGGCCTTGTGGTCAGCCTGCTGTCCCTGCTGGAAAGGCCTCTTGTGGTTCCCGCCCTTCCAAGGCGCCTGCTGCCTTCCGCCAGGACCCGCAGGGCTGCACGACGGCCTTGAGGCCTGCTGCGGCTGGGTAGTAGTTTTCGCATAAGCACGGAAATGCTTATCAGTGGTCCCCACCACGCGCTTCACGTGATCATAGGACCTCCACGACTCCCCAGCCCCATCCGTCATGTGCATGCTCTGGAGGTGCTCAGGCAAGCCCTTGAAGAAGAGGTGGATCTTCTCGCCTTCGCTCATACGTTCCGCCGGTTTCTGCAGCACCCAGATCTCCTCGAACTCCACAGCGTACTGCTGAACTGTGCGGTTCCCGCACTGCAGCTTCTCAAGGCGGCTGCGCACCTCCAGCTGGGTCGGCTGGACCTGGAAAGCTTGCTTGAGTGCAGAGGCGAATTCCTCCCACCCAAACGGCTTCCTATCCGCCTCAGCCTGGAGCTTGCTGCCATACACCACTCGGTGTGCATTCTGGTCCAGCACGGTGGTGGCAGCGATGACGCGAGCGTCGTCATGGACCTTGTGAGCCTTGAACAGGTCGGACATCATTGACAACCATGCCGCCACGTCCGTCTTGCCATGGATGAATGGCGGCAGGGTAATCGGCAGAGAGCCAAAAACCTGCGTGTTTGGCTCAGCAGCGCGCTGCGTAGAAGGTCCGGGGTCACCCGCCACGCCACCAGAGCGAGAAGGGTTGGTGCGACCGCTAGCAGAGTTGGCAGGCGGGTCCGCTCGTGGTGCAGGGCGATACATGGTCTCCCTCCGGAAGGCACTGAAAGCCTCGCGCAGCTCGTTGATCTTTGAGGTCTGTCTCGCCAGCTGATGAACGTGCTCCCGTGCGTCGTGCTTCATGTTCTTGAGCTCAACTTCCAGGTACTTGATTTTGTTGTCCTGGTTAGCAAGCTCCCCCCTGAGGTTGGTAATGAGTGACTGCTGCTGCTGGATGCGCGTATCCTGCTCAGCAGCATGATCCTGCAGCAAATTTCAGCATGCAGAATATCCTCTTCCCCTTCCAACTCAATGTCATCCTCCTGAGACCCCTCTTCCTGCTCCTTGGAATTTTCTGCAGCTGGAGGGTCCTTAGCAGGGGAGTCAACAGCAGGCTCCTTTTCAGCCATTTCCTCATCCATGTTGTTCAAGTCAATCTTCTGCACACAAGCCTCCAGTTCAGCATGGGAGTTGTTGCCTTCAACACCACCAGCATTGGAGTTGGTAGAAGCCATTTAGAGCAAAGTCACTGTATTATAAAAATGAGTTACAGATCTACTGCAAATTGTTATCACCGCAGTGAATAACCAAGATTTTCTCCAAAGGAGAAATTTCTTCAATAGATCTTACAACCACAGCAATGTGAATAACCAATCTGTTGCAAAATATCCTTACCACCGTAGTGGATAAGGCAAGAGCATTCACAATGTGATTGTCTTCAACAGAATGGATTAATCCACACAGGTTGCAACTTCTTCACAGTGGCTCCAGTAGTTCCACCAGCAGGGAGGGAGGGAGGGAGCAGAATACTTGGAGAAGCTTGTAGATCTTGAAAAACTTAAGCTTGAGTAGCTTGTAGTCTTCACAAGTTTATAATATGGAGATTACAATGAAAATCACAACTCCTCCAAGAAGAAGAAAAAGAAAAATCCTCTTAGATGCCCACAAGGCGAGGATCTACTTGTAGCTCTGATTACCAATGTAACGGATCCACTAACAGAAAGGGGATTTACCCATGTAATAATAGGTTCTAATACAAACAGAGAGTAGCAGCTCCTGGAAATTACTAAGTCTGAGAGTTGCTAGGAGATGCCGTCACAAACTGTGGAAGGTGAGTTGAGAGAAAACAATCCTATTTCCCAATTGATTGGTTGGGAGTAGGAAGTGAAGAATGAACCAGAAGGCTCAGACCCCTTCCCTAGACCCCCTTGGGGTGCAGCCACCTTCCCCATGGCAAGGAGGGGTGCACTCCCTTGGGCCTTGCCCATGTGGCAACAAACAAGGTTCTCAACCAATTACATTTTAGATAGCAAGGATAGGAAATGCACAGCAATCACAAACCTGTGTTTGATGTTTATTGGTTGTGTTTGAAGTGAGCGGCGAAATGTTGTCGACTCACTTCTGGGGCTGTGTTCTGATTGGTCGAATTAGGTCTGAGTTGCACTTACGTGGGTTGTGTTTGATCCAACTTGAACCAATTACGTGGGTTCAATTCATTAGCAATTTCGATTGGTTGGTTTCCCAATCAACCCACAATTCCCCGCAAGTCTCGCTTCTCCCTGTATTCTCAACCAATCAGATTTCCCCCCAAATCCCCCTCTCAGCTGGTTCGACGTATCGAGACCAGGTGGGGGTTGGGCCCGAATGTTACAGCCTCACATCGCTCCGCAGGGAAGCAGCACCGCCGTCGCCCCAGCCCCGGCGATCCGATGCCCGGGATACTTCGCTACAAGATCCGAACTCGGTATAAGCTCAGACCTCGGTATAATATCGGAATCAGGCCCAAACGGTTACAGTACACTCTAGGAATTAGGCCCAGGCGGCCCAAATTCAACCACCAGCACGCAGGCAGCGGCGAATGGGAAACAAAACCCATTCGGTACAGTCACATCCGCAGGCGCTGCTGCAGCCGTGGCTGCGTTACAAGCACGCAAGCACTGGGTGAGCATGCTACAGGAAGGGTTACCCCAGGCGGCGGTTGTGGTGCTACGGGTGCTGGTGGTGGTGGCGGCTGCTTGGAGCGCGTGTGCTGTGATGCTCTCCTCCCTCGTTATCATGCCCTGGCTCATGCTCCACCTCTCCTCCGCCTCCCACCCGCACTTCCGCGCCCTTCGCTTCAATCACACCTCCTTTAAGGCACTTTCTGCTGCTCGAGGGGAGAATGCACAAAGAAGCGGAGGAGGAGGAGGGAGTGTGGGGGCGAGTTGGTGGGTAGTGAGAAAGAGGGAGGTGTGCAAGGCGAAGAGCGGGGAGGGGTGTGCGATTTTTGGCGAGGGGATTGGCAGATGGAGAGGGAGGGGTATCTGCTATGCGGCACCTGATCAAGCAGATGAGACAGGCACCTGACTTTAGAACAGTCATAGCACCTGATTAAGCACCTGATGCAGGAAGTGGCCAGTCAGGAGCTATAACAGCTGCATTCCTTCATTCCAACCCACCGGCCGTTGAGACAGTGCTTTCAATACTTTCCCTTGCCATTCATTCGTTTTTCCAATCTCGGATGTGCCATGCCACAATCATAGTGTTAGCTCATCATGTTACCACCACCATTTGTTGACACGTCACAGATGCTGCAAGGCAGCAGAGCTTACAGCTGACCTTAATGTAGCTGTGCATGGTCATACAGCCCCTACCCCTTTGGGTAGAGGAGGCTTTGCGTTTCACATCCTACATTTCGTCTCGAACTGACCCATATAACCCCTCTGCCCCTTCTGCCCTCTCTGCTCCCTCCGCCTCTTCTGTCTCTTGTGTCCCTTCTGTCCGCTGTGCCCCTTGTTGTCAAACATTAGATATATGTTATTGCTGTGTAGGCTATAGTGGGTTAGCCTTTAGGGGGTACACAACTCTAGGGTTTCATACTTGTACTCCATTTTCTCATAGTTCAATCACTTCTCATTCTTGACATGGTATTAAGAGCTTAGGTTCTAGACCTAGGACTCACCTAAGGGCCCACCGTTAGAAGCGCCCTCGAGCGCCATATCGACCTAGCGCCCTCGAGCGCCTTTCTCCTAGTGCGCCCTCGTGCGCCTCTTCTTCTCCTGCTGCCCGTGCGCGGCTCGCTATTGCCGCGCGCGGCCTTTTTTTTCGCACGCGTCGCCCGCTAGCAGCCCGCGCGCGGCCGCTTTTGCGCGTGCGCCGCCCGTTAGCCGCCCACGCCACCACGAGCAGCCCACTAGCCGCCCGTCGACCGGCCCTCCTGGCCGCGCGTAGCCCGCTAGCGACCGGCAGCCCCGCCCGTAGGCCGCCGCGTCGCCCTCTAGGCCGCCGCCCACGCGCTAGTCAGGCCCACGCACAGCCACGGCTCGCCCGCTACAGCCGCCCACACGCACGCCCCCCGTCGCGCACCGCCGCGTAGCCCAGCCCGAGCCGAACCGCGCCGCCCGAACCGAGCCGCGCAGCCCGGACCTAGCCGAGCCGCCCTGGCCGAGCCGCGCCGCCCTACTGTGCCCCACCTGCAGCAACTCCTGTTCCTGTTCCTGCCGTACTACTGCTTCAGCTGCCACTGTTACTGCTACTGCTACTACTGCTACTGTTCCTACTGCTGCTACTGCCACTATGGCCACTCCCTCTGTTCTCACCTTTGACGCTGAGGGCCGCCCGATTAAGTTTGCCGTTTGGTTAGATGACCTCCACCTGTTCCTCCAGATCACTGCCAACGACGATGTCTCCCTGTATGACCACACGTCAGGCGCCGCTCCCGCACCTGCCACTACTGCTGACAGTACTGCTCGCTCCCAGTGGCAGACCCGTGATGCTCACGCTCGCCTAGCCGTTCGCAGCCACCTGCCGTTAGATGAGCGCGAACACTTCGGCCAGCATAAGACCGCTAAGGAGCTGTACGACGCAGTAGTCGCGCGCTACTCCTCCCCTGCCACTGCTGCTATATGCCGTCTCTCACTGCCCTACCTCTTCCCCGACCTGTCCGCCTTTGCCACGGTAGCTGACCTCATCACCCACCTCCGTACCAGTGACCTCCGCTACCGTGCCGCGCTCCCCCCCGATTTCCTCGCCAAGAACCCCCCCCCGATGTACCTCACACTGTACCACCTTGTCACCCGCCTCCCTGACTCCCTTCGCACTGTCAGGGACCAGTTTCTCGCCCTCTCCCCCACTGACCTCACTGTCGACCTCCTCGAGAAGGAACTCCTAGCAGCTGAGAAGAGCATTGTAGCTGTAGGTGCCTCTCGTGGTGACCCCCGCTCCCCCTTCTTTGAGGGGTGCTCCCCCTCCCCCCTCCTCCCCTCCATTGCATCTGCTGCTGCTGTCGACTACCTCGGCGCTGAGGGGGTCGGGGCCGCGTCTGCTCCTAGTGGGAGGCGCAAGAGCGGCAGGTGCAAGGGGGGCAGGGGTGGTGGAGGTGGAGGCGGGGGCGGCGGCGGTGGAGGGGGTGGGGGGGGCGGGGGTGGTGGCGGCGGTGGGAGTGGCGCGGGTGGTGGGGGGGTCAGTGGCGGCACAGGGGGTGGTGGCGGCGGCAGTGGTGGGGGTGGTGGGGGCGGTGGTGGCAGTGGTGGCGGCGGTGGAGCGGGTGGCGGGCGCGGTGGAGCGGTGCAGCGTGGAGGGTTCGGCGGTGGCCAGAGGCAGCAGCAGTAGCGTCCCGGCGAAACTCCTTCGCCCCAGCAGCTCCGTGAGTGGTACTCTCGCAGTGGGGGGTCTGGGGGTGGAGGTACCTGCCCGTACGTCATCCGCACAGGTGACCGCACTGGCCAGACCTGTGGGAGGTTCCATACGGCGCAGCGCTGCTTCTTTCGTCTCGACGACGCCTGGCGTGAGCAGTTTCCTGACGCCACTGAGCTGCCCCGCTGGGCTAATCTGCTTAGGAAGAACATTGATATCTTTGCTCTTGACTTTGATGCTATCCTTGGTGCCATGTATGCATTGACTATTAGGGTTGAGGGTGACTGTTACCTGAGTGTACCGCCCGACCCGGGCATTGGGACCAGTGAGACGGCTCCTCCAGGTGCTAGTGCGTCTGCTGCCCTAGGTCCTGGTGAGGCTGCTGTGCTTGGTGCTCGTGCGTCTGCTGCCCTAGGTCCTGGTGAGGCTGCTGCTCTTGGTGCTAGTGAGTCTGCTCCCCCAGGTGCTAGTGCGTCTGCGCTTGCTGGTACTGCGTCTACTGAGGCACTGCACACCTTTACACTCGACTCGGGTGCTTCCCGCTGTTTCTTCCGTGACCGCACTGCCCTTGAGCAGCTAGCTCGGCCAGTTGCTGTCTCCCTCGCTGACCCCTCTGGGGGCCCGGTCCTTGCGACCTCCTCCACTGTCCTCCCTTGTCCTGCGGTCCCGTCCGGCACCCTGTCGGGTCTGTACCTCCCCTCGTTCTCTACGAACTTGGTGGCGGGCTCTGCTCTTCAGGACGGGGGTGTTCACCAGTTCACCCCTGCCTATGAGCGTGTGACCCACTGTACGTGTGCTAGGATAGGTCGCCACCTAGCTACCTTCACTCGGCAGCCGGGGTCGGACCTGTACACACTGACCACTGAGTCCCCTCAGGTAGCTGCGTCTGCGTCTGCGTCTGCGTCAGGTCAGCTGTCGGCCCCCTGCTCGTGTCGCTCCCTGTCGCACCAGACAGTTCTCTGGCACCACCGTCTTGGTCACCCGTCAGTGCAGCGCCTTCGTGGCATGCACTCCAGGTACCTTGTCTCTGGTCTTCCCAGGGTTCTCCCTCCCCTCCCGCCCTCGCCTGCTCCTCCCTGTCTTCCCTGCGTCGAGGGGCGGCAGCGCGCCGCTCCTCACTCCTCCTTGTTCCCTCCCACAGAGGCTCCCTTGCAGACACTCCACCTGGACGTGTGGGGCCCAGCCCGCGTCCGTGGACAGGGCCACGAGCGGTACTTCCTGCTGGTTGTCGATGACTACACGCGCTACACCACGGTCTTCCCCTTGCGCACCAAGGGTGAGGTCCCTGATGTTTTGATCCCTTGGATCCGCGCTGCTCGTCTCCAGCTCCGCGAGCGGTTCCAGTCGGACTTTCCCGTCCTGCGTCTGCACTCTGACCGAGGTGGTGAGTCTTCCTCCGACCTCTTGGCAGCCTACTGTGCGGAGCACGGCATCCGCCAGACGTTCACGCTTCCGGCCTCTCCACAGCAGAATGGGGTTGCTGAGCGCCGCATTGGCTTAGTCATGGAGATCGCTCGTACCTCCTTGATCCATGCGGCTGCCCCCCATTTCCTGTGGCCGTTTGCAGTCCAGTACGTTGCGCATCAGCTCAACCTCTGGCCCCGTGTCTCTGCTCCAGAGACCTCGCCCACACTGCTGTGGACGGGGCAGGTTGGCGATGCGTCGCGTTTCCGGGTCTGGGGTGCTCGTGCCTTTGTCCGCGATACCACTGCGGACAAGCTCTCCGCCCGCGCTGTGCCCTGTGTCTTCCTTGGCTTTGTCCCCGACGCGCCTGGTTGGCAGTTTTACCACCCCACCTCGCGCCGTGTCTTCCCCTCTCAGGACGTCACCTTTGACGAGTCGGTACCCTTTTACCGTCTGTTCCCCTACCGCACTGCTCCGCTCCCTCGCCCGCCTCTCTTCCTCACGCCAGGTGCCCCTTCGGTAGACCCCCTCCCTCCCCAGGGTCCTGCTCCCTCAGGTGCTTCCCAGGTAGACGCAGTCGAGCCTATCGAGGTAGCTGTTGACTCTGGTCCTGAGAGGGGTGCTGAGACTAGGGGTGCTGAGCCTGGGGATGCTGAGACTGGGGGTGCTGAGCCTGGGGGTGCTGAGACTGAGGGTGCTGAGCCTGGGGGTGCTGAGCCTGGGGGTGCTGAGCCTGGGGGTGCTGAGCCTGGGGGTGCTGAGCCTGGTGGTGCTCCCCCTTCACAGCAGCTGCGTGAGTGGTACTCTCAGCGTTGCGGCCTCCGGCGTGGGGCTACTGGAGCTGCGGGTACTGTGTCGCGGCCGGAGCCTCCCTCCCCTCAGCGGCTACATGAGTGGTACGCTCGGCGCTGCAGCCTCCGGAGTGGAGCTCCTAGTTTTGAGGTGCCGCCTGCTGGAGGCCCTGCTGCTACTGGAGGTGCTGCTGGTGCTACTGGAGGTACTGGAGCTGCTGGAGGTACTACTAGTACTGGTCCTGCTGGAGGTGCTGCTGGTACTGCTGGAGGTCCTGGAGCTGCTGGCGGTGCTGCTGGTGCTGCTGGAGGTACTGGAGCTGCTGGAGCTACTAGTGGTGCTCCTGGTCCTGGGACTGGTGGTGCTGCAGGAGCTGGTGCTACTGGAGGTACTGGCGTTGACCCTACTGGAGGTGCTGCTGGTGCTGCGGGAGTTGGAGCTGCTGCTGGGGGTTCTGGTGCTGTCTCTGCTGTTTCTGGGGGCACGTCACGGCCGCGGCCGTACTTCGTTCCGCTCTTTCAGCAGGTTCTTGGTCAGCCGCCTCCTCCTTGTCCTGCTCCCTCCTTAGAGTGTCCTCTGCCTGTCCAGTCGCAGTCACAGTTACAGCCTCCCTCGCCACTTCCTGGTCCTTCTCCCTACACTGGTCCGCCAGGAGGTCTTATGGAGCGTCGTGAGCCTGAGTCTCGTCCTGTGTCGCCTGAGTCTCGTTCTGCGTCACCTGTTCGTGCTGCTCGCCCTGGTCGTCGTGTCCCGCGTCAGCGTCCTCCTGCTGTCCCTGGCACTCACCAGATGTCGCTTCGTCTTTCCACTACTCCACAGCGTGTCCCTCTGCCTTCTCCTCCTGCGTCCTCCCTTCCTGCCCTTGCTGACCCGGAGTCTGACTCTCTTCGTGCTGCTAGTCCTACTGTCACGCGTCTCCTGGCCACAGTTGTCACTGACCCTTCCTTTGAGTCAGCTGCTGCGTCTGCCTTAGTTGCTGAGCTTGTCGACTTTGCTGCTCACTGTCGTCTAGACTACGCTGCCAGTCTTGTTGCTGAGTCTGAGTCTGCCTGTCCTCCGTCCGTCGGGGGTGAGTGTGCTCTTGGCACGGACGTCCTTGAGGACAGGCAGGAGGAGTTTGAGTGCTTTGCTGCCGCTGTACCTCATCTCGTGTCCATGCTGATTGCACCTGAGGGAGACCCGGATGCTCCAGACATCCCGACCCCGCGCTCTTACGCTGAGGCGATCGCGGGTGAGTACTCCTCTCAGTGGCAGACAGCCATGGATGCAGAGATGGCATCCTCGAAGTCCACTGGCACTTACGTCGACGATGTTCCCCCTCCTGGGGCGAACATCGTCAGTGGCATGTGGATTTTCAGGGTGAAGCGGCCGCCAGGTTCTCCGCCTGTCTTCAAGGCTCGGTACGTTGCTCGAGGCTTCAGTCAGCGAGAGGGAGTCGTCTTCTTCCATACCTTCTCCCCCACCCCGAAGATGACCACTCTTCGAGTGCTGTTGCATGTTGCTGCTCAGCGTGACTACGAGCTTCACTCTCTTGACTTCAGCACAGCTTTCTTGCAGGGCAGCCTGCACGAGGAGATCTGGCTGCGCCGCCCTCCTAGCTTCACTGGGTCGTTTCCTCCTGGTACCCAGTGGAGCCTCCGGCGGCCGGTCTACGGTCTCCGCCAGGCGCCACGTGAGTGGCACGACACACTGAGGACTACACTTGCGGCTCTTGGGTTCTCGCCTTCTACTGCCGACCCGTCGCTGTTTCTGCGCACCGACACTTCACTGCCGCCGTTCTACATCCTCGTGTACGTCGACGACTTGGTCTTTGCCACTGCTGACACTGAGGCTCTCGCCCACGTGAAGTCGGAGCTGCAGAAGAGACACACGTGCACAGACCTGGGTGACCTGACAAGCTATCTTGGCTTGCGGATCACCCGGGACAGAGCACGCCGCACCATCACACTGACTCAGTCACACATGGTGCAGCAGGTCCTTCAGCACTTCGGCTTCACCTGGTCCTCGGCACAGGCCACTCCTCTGGCTACAGGTCACTCGCTCTCAGCTCTGCCTTCGGATGAGTCCGTAGAGCCGAGTGGTCCTTACCCAGAGCTAGTTGGTTGCCTCATGTACCTGATGACTTGCACTCGTTCTGACCTCGCGTACCCTCTTGGTCTGCTGGCTCGCTACGTGGCTCCTGGTCGGCACCGACCTGAGCACATGGCTGCCGCTAAGAGGGTACTGCGCTACTTGTGCAGCACATCAGGCATGGGGCTAGTGCTTGGAGGGAAGAGCCCAGTTGTCCTCACTGGGCACTCAGACGCTTCTTGGGTTGACGACCAGGCTACTCAGCGGTCGTCACAGGGTTACACCTTCAGCCTTGGCTCTGGTTCAGTTTCTTGGCGTTCTACTCGCTCGTCTTCAGTTCTCAGCTCCAGTTGTGAGGCTGAGATCTACGCCACAGCCATGGCTGCACAGGAGCTACGCTGGCTGACCTACCTGCTGACCGACTTGGGAGAGCGGCCTAGTTCTCCTCCAGTGCTGTACGTCGACAACAAGGCTGCCATTGCCTTGTGTGAGGAGCACAGACTGGAGCACAGAACGAAGCACATCGCTCTCCGTTACTTCCTGGCTCGAGAGCTGCAGCAGCGCGGTCAGCTTCGTCTGCGTTACGTGGCCACTCAGGCCAACACCGCTGATATATTCACCAAGGCACTTCAGCCTGGTGATCATCAGCGCTTCTGCACTATGCTAGGGCTTGTGCCCACTTTTCCTCACTTGCTGTAGGCTTTGTCTGTACTGTGATCTCTATATATATATACCTGCCTGTTTTCTTTGCTAGGTTGAGATCACCTTGCTGTTTGTGTTGCATATATGCCTCTGCATGTGAACTGGCCCTGTGGCCCTTTGCTGGTGCTCAGAGTGTGTGGTGACGTTGTGATCCACCCTGAGCTTGCTTTGACTTTCTTGACTGGGCTTGTGACCCCTTGCTCTCCCCCACTTTGCCTATGGGGGTGTGTCAAACATTATATATATGTTATTGCTATGTAGGCTATAGTGGGTTAGCCTTTAGGGGGTACACAACTCTAGGGTTTCATACTTGTACTCCGTTTTCTCATAGTTCAATCACTTCTCATTCTTGACACTTGTTCCCCATCTGCTCCTCAGCATGATGATGAGAGTAGCAGCGAGGCCAGGTTTTTCAAGTGCAGAAGCAGTCCCGTGAGGAAGATAGAGCAGCGGCTGACGGGGCGAGTGGATTGGGGGGCAAGCAGATGGGTGGTCGAGGAAGGGAGAGAGGGGGTTGACGGGAGAGAGGGGGTTGATGGGAGAGAGGGGGTTGACGGGAGAGAGGGGGTTGATGGGAGAGAGGGGGTTGACGGGAGAGAGGGGGTTGATAGGAGAGAGGGGGTTGATGGGAGAGAGGGGGTTGATGGGAGAGAGGGGGTTGATAGGAGAGAGGGGGTTGATAGGAGAGAGGGGGTCGATTGGAGAGTTGGAGCAGAGGAGCGGGAGTGGAGACATGGGAAAGTGTTGTGATGTCTCTTCTAACAGGATGAAGAAGCAGAAGGAGAGTTGAACCAGCAGCAACACCAACAGCAGCACCAAAAGCAGCCGCACCAGCAGCACCATGAGCAGCACCAACAGCAGCACCAGCGGCAGCATCAGCTGTACGAGCAGTTGCAGAGTCGTTTCAGGGGTACAAACGAAACAGCATCACTGGCAAACGCTGCCAGCCATTGAGAAACGCTCGTTGTGGTTCCTCCTCGTTCCCCACTCTGCTTACCAGCGCTGCTGCTGCTGCTGCTGCTGCTGCTCCCTCACAATCACACTCCCCCTCAGACCCACTGCCCGCACTCACCCTCACCACTTTAACTCACCACTAACACACAATCTCACCACTCACACTCAAAGTCACCACCAGCACTTACACTCACTCACAACCACCGCTCACCCTCTCATAACCACCCACTCACTCACGTTCACCGCTCACTCACTCACACTCAACACTCACCCTCACCACCCACACTCACTACACACACTCACTCACCACTCACAGTCACCACTTACACTTACGCACACTCACCCTCGCACTCACACACACGCTCCACTCACACGCACAACTCACCACTCATACTCACCACTCACACTCACACTCACACGCCCAACTCATACTCACACTCACTACTCACACCCACACCCACACCCGCACCCACGCTTGCACTCGCTCACAATCACTGTAACATCAGACTCACCACACACCAATCACACCCACACGCACTCACCCTCAACACTCACATTCATACTCACCAGTCACATTCCCACTTAACCCCACCCCTCACATTTACCACGAAACACATAATCCACCGCTCACCACTCACTCACACTCACCACTCACACCAACCACTCACACTCACCACCCATTCACACTTACCACTCACACTCACCACTCATTCACACTCACACTCTCCACTCTCCATCCAAAGTTGGAACAAAAGGCACTGGATCAGGCACAGTAGCATGTATATAGCAAGTTCTGTGGCATGTATTGCAGTAGGCTATGTAGCAGTACTGTAGAATGTATGGTAATAGGCAATGTAGCAGGTACTGTAGCATGTATGGTAATAGGCAATGTAGCAGGTACTGTAGCATGTATGGTAATAGGCAACGTAGCAGGCACTGTAGCATGCACTGTAGCAGGTACGGTAGTGGGCACTGGAACAGGGACTGTAGCAGGAGCAGGAGTGCCACTGGTAGCAGTACTGGGAGGCCCGCCGCCAACTCCAGGTGTCATCTCGACGATATCAGAGCTCCACTCTCACCCACACCCATGCATGGGGGGGTGGGGTAACTGACCGCAGAAGGCATTTGGGGATGGAGAGGCAGAGGGGAGGAGCAGAAGTGGAGGAAGTAGAACGCAGGGACAGGTGGGGGGAGGAGGGATGGAATGGGGAAGAGGGGGAGAGGTAGTAGGAGTCGTGGATTGTTGTGAAGAGGGGAACGGAGGGGAGCAAGGGGGGAGTTGGGGGAGGCGGTGTGATGTGTGTGCATGGAGAGGCTGAGGAAGGCAGCGTGTGTGTCGTGTGGTCATATGCTGTGCTGCACGTGTGCTTGAGAGGTCAGGGACAGGTGTAGGAAGTGCCCTCTGCAATTTAAAAATTTAAGGATGTCCTGAAATTGTATCGTACTACTGATACCATGCATCCATCCACCACGAGGGCACTTGTTCATTGCTATGGTGTGAAGTACCAGCAGATCAATGGAAACTCGTAAGCAAAACCCTTGTCATTCTTGTACAGTACAGATGAAGAGCATGCAGAGTCACAAATTTGAGGATGATAATACTTTATGTAGACAGTGTGGGATGACAGGAAACGAAAATAATGCATTCAAAACATTGTAATTTTTAAACACACATTGTGTTTTTTAAATTGTGTATTGTGAAAGCGAAGCTGCTTGTACTGCACATTTGGCATCGTCGAAGCGCGCTAAACGCCCTTCTCCAACTACAAAAACCGTGGGTTGGAGCTCATTTCCCTCCACCCACGTTTCTCTATTTCCAACGGCTCACTCAACTTTCCCGCTCGAGTAGTTTTTTCCTCCGTCCAAACTGGCTAGAACCAAAACGCTTCCTCGAGGCATTTCACCCTCGACTTTACTCAGCGATATTTTTAACTTCAATCGCTCAACGATGGCACCTACGCCGGCACTTAACAACGACAACTCGGCCAACCCCGCTTCCGACTCCGACCGTAACGCCCGCGATTTTGCGGGCGATCGACGTAACAAGCGTCGGGCAGAAGATGGACCTTCCGCCCCGACTGGAGTGGACGTGCTGCTGGGCGGGCTCGATGCCCAGCACCCTTCGGCAAATGTGGCGCCAGTGGCGCCAGTGGCACCTGTGGCGCCAGCGGCAGCGGCGGCTGGCGCGACACACGCGACTGACGCGGGGCACACGCCAGCACCCGCGGCTGGACCGTCGCGTCAGCGCCAGAGGCGACGACCGGCGGTCTCCTCGTCTGACGCGACGGCGACCCCTACGCTGACGCAGGCGTTGACCCCGGACCAGGTCAACGCGCTGCTGTCCCTTCTACAGCAGCAGCCCGTCAGCGTTACAGCCGCGGAAACTGCACTACCTGCTGCATCTGCGTCTGCTAAAAACGAAACTGCTAAAAAGGAAAAAAAAGTGCGAGAAGCAAGGACGAACCGGCGCAACAACGACGCAGCGACCGGCGTTCCCCCCGCTCCAGCGGTCGACAACGACACCGACGACTCCGAAGATGACGCCGGTGAGGCTCCAGTCGACAATACTAATTTTATTGGCACGAAAAATCTCCCCCCCCCCCCCTCCCTTCTTCTAACCTCACTTTTTCGGCGACGACATTCGTCAACGACTCCGTGCGAGAGCAAGCGGAGCTGCTGGAGGACTTGCGCGCGTACCTGCTGCACGCGGAATACAAGGCGCAGCGCGGCGACTCGGCAGGCGGACTCGGACTCATCTCACACGCCCTCAACCTCATCGCGGGGTGTTTCGAGGTGCTTCAAGTGGAGTACGCCTCCGACTTCCGCACGGCGAAGCGCTTCAAGCTGTACCAGCAGAAGAGCCTGCTGACCTCTCGACCCTTTAAGCAGGCGGTCGCAGACATGGCTGCGATGGACCGCGCCGCAAGCGCATACGCTCGTGTCAACCGCGGCGGAAGCAACGCGCCGATGCCGTTCATACCCAAGCGGGGCCCCCCACCCACGGCCAATTGTCGTGGGTTTCGGGGCTCGTGCTTCCGCTGCGGCCAGCCGGGCCATGTGGCAAGTGCCTGCCCTAGGAACGGGCATGGTGGCCAAGGTCCCGCTCCGGTAGTGTAGGAGCGGACCATGGGAAATGCGCTCGGAGCGCAAGGCACGGTGCACTCTAGAGTGCGGAAACCGTGGGCAGCCCTAGGGGTTTGCGATGGCAAGAGGCCAGCCCTAGACAAGGGTAGAGTAGGCCTTGGGCCTAGGTTAGGGAAGGGGAACATCAACCCCTCGGTCCCATGTATTGGCCACTAGGTGGCGTATGCATGCTAGGAAAGCATTGCTATGTGTGTCGGGTCGATTTAATAAAACATTATTCCTAAAAGGCCCTCTGATTTTGGCAAGTGACACTCTAAGAAACAAAGAAGTGGTGCAGAGCAAGAGAGAAAGAGAATGAGAGAGAGAGAGAGAGAGAGAGAGAGAGAGAGAGAGAGAGAGAGAGAGAGAGAGAGAGAGAGAGAGAGAGAGAGAGAGAGAGAGGGCATGGACAGCCGCATCCAATCGTGTGTGGACCGTGGGGCGAGCCGGTCGGTGCTCGGCACACTCGTTGACATAGCAATTCATTATCAATTCTGTCCACACCGTTTACAAGTGATCTCAAGCACGTGCACACATGCAACACACGTATGTTTTAAATAAAAAGTGCAACCCTTGTCCCATGCCACGAACACACATATGCGCGGCCGGCTTCGCGCGACCTTTGCATGGTGGAGCTCATGGTGCTCGAGTAGCCTTGTCCTCTCCGTCATAGCCAAAGGCTATTGGTTGCCATGGAGCCACGGCCCACCGCAACCCTTCCACGATCACAACCATGTCGGGGCGAACACGCATGCCACATTCACACGTACTGCCGTACAAGAACTCACAGAGACCGGAGCGGCAGTTCCGATGGCCGCAAAGGAGCTTACTTGCATAAGTCCGCTAAACGTGGTCGAGCAAAAAGACAAATGCAGGCTCATTCTTGATCTGAGGAAAGTCAACGCTCACTTAATCGTCCCCAAGTTCAAGTACGAGGGGCTTAACCGGGTGGCCGACCTAGCACGCGCTGGGGACTGGATGTTCTCCATCGACCTCAAATCCGGCTATCACCACATCGACATCCACCCCTCGTGCTGGAAGTTCCTTGGATTCGAATTTGGTGGACGCACATACGCATTTCGATCCTTGCCATTCGGACTCGCCACAGCTCCATTCGTCTTCACGCAACTCATCAAGCAACTTGCTCGGCGTTGGCGAGAACAGGGCATCCGAGTAGTGCCATACGTGGATGACATTTTATTTCTCTGCCAGTCAAAGGCCCATGCGCAAGCTACCTGTCAGCGCGTAATATTGGACCTCAAAGCAGCGGGGCTGGTGATAAACGCGAAGAAATCGCAGCTCTCACCATCGCAGCACCTTCGATTTTTTGGTGTAGAGTTGGACACCGACACCGGCCGATTCTCCATCGGTCCCGACCGACGAGTCGCGTTACATGCAACCATCCATAACCTCCTAAGTGCAAGCAAGGCAAGCACACCAGTCCCCGTCCGTCATGTGGCCAGAATCACAGGCATGCTCGCCTCAATGAGTGTCGCACTAGGCGTGACAGCTCGCGCATTCAGCCACGCCATGTTACAAGTGATCAACGACGCGCTATCATGGAAAAGCAGTGTGATCGTCTCCCCATCTGTAGCTGAGGAGCTCAACTTCTGGCGCGAAGAGTTTGATCGGTTTAACGGTGCACCATTCCACGTCCGAAACAGTTACGACGCTGTAATCCATGTGGACGCCAGCTCTCACGGTTGGGGCGCCACCCTGACCACGTTTCCGGGCGGCCTCGAAGAAGCTAGTGCAACCATGCCAGAGCCGCTACGAGCAACGTCCAGCACGAGACGGGAGATTGAAGGCGTCTTTTGGGCAATCCAAACGTATGCCAACAAGATCCAGAAAAAACACATTCTCGTGCGGGTGGACAACCAAGGTGTATTCTTCATCCTTCGCAAAGGCGGCTCTCGCAGCCCCGACCTCACCATGGCCTGCAAGGGCATCATACGAACATGCATGGAGCTCGGCACACGCTTAATCATCGAATGGATTCCCCGCAAACTCAACTCACACGCTGACGAGCTTTCCAAAATAGTCGATCACGACGACTACTCGTTGAAGACGCCATGGTTCCGCATCTTGGAACGCCGTTGGGGTCCCCATTCCATCGACCTTTTTGCAAACTCCCGCAACACCCAGCTATCGCGCTTCTGCACAAAGATCCTGTCAGAAGTAGTAGCAGAAACAAGAATGAAGAAAGGAGGGGTTTCACTAGCAAGCAGTTGGATACATATAGCAAACCCTAATTGGGCTGTACTCACTATGGAGTACCCCACTGTAGGCTAGACAATTATAACATTCTGACACACCCCCATAGCCAAAGTGGGGTGTAATCAGCACAACAAGCAAGCATAGCAGTAGTTCACAATTATAAGCAAAGCTAGTAGTAGTCACAGCGGGCAAGTGAGGAGGAGGAGGGACTGTGAGAGGAGAGAAGATGGGAGACGACGGCTGAAGCTGCAGACACACGGGCAACAGGAGCTGCTGGCACAGTGGCTACCGGGACAGCGCCCCGGACTACTGGATTAACTGGCTCACGGGCTACGAGGAGCTACAGGAGCAACGGACCCACGGGCGACAGGCGCAGCAGGCTCTCTGGGCTACCAGGACAGCGCCCCGGACTACAGGTGCTGCGGACGACACAACGGCTGCCTCCACTCAACCTCCCCCAACTGTCCCACACCCCCCTACACACACCCCCTGCTGAACCCTAGCTCCACTCCCACGGCACCCCCCTTAACCCCTAAACCCTCGGCTCCCACACACCCACCCCCCTCAGCGGCAGCTGCAGCAGTGGGAGACGGAGGAGGAGGAGGAGTAGGGGACGGATCACACACCCGCCACCCCCATACTTGCCACCCCCATACCCCCAAACGTAGGGCAAAAACGGGGGCAGCAGCTGGGGCGGTGTGTGAGCGGAAGCGGGGCGGCGCGCGGGCCCCCAGGGCGCCTCGATGAGTGACGGGAGGGGGGGACGCGCGGCCCCCCAGGGCGCCGCGACGGGTGACGGGAGGGGCGACGCGCGGCCCCCCAGGGCGCCTCGACGAGTGACGGGAGGGGGGAACGCGCGGCCCCCCAGGGCGCCGCGACGGGCGACGGGAGGGGCGACGCGCGGCCCCCCAGGGCGCCGCGACGGGCGACGGGAGGGGGGGGGGGTCGACGCGCTAGAGCCCAGGGCGCCGCGACGGGCGACGGGCAGGGCGACGCGCGGCTCCCCTGAGCGTGGCGACGGGCGACGGGATGGCGGGGGGGGGGGGGGGGCGCGCGCGGATCCCCCACGGCAGAAAACCGCCGCGCGCCTCGGGGCGCACGGCGGGCAGAAACTCGCCGCGCGCCCCGAGCGCACGGCAGGAAGAAGACAGCGCGCGCCCGAGGCGCGCGAGAAGCAGAACAGCAGCGGAAGCAGTTAGGTGGTGGGCCCACCCACAGGATCGACCCAAGGGGGTCGACCTGCTCTGAAACCATGTCAGAAGTAGTAGCAGAAACAAGAATGAAGAAAGGAGGGGTTTCACTAGCAAGCAGTTGGATACATATAGCAAACCCTAATTGGGCTGTACTCACTATGGAGTACCCCACTGCAGGCTAGACAATTATAACATTCTGACAGATCCCTCACCCAGACGCCTTCGCAATTGATGCATTTTCGCTCGCATGGACAGGCAAAAATGGTTTCGCGTTCCCCCCGCCCCAATTGGTCCCCGCCGTCCTCCACCACGCACAACGCACCCACGCATCACTCACACTGATAGTTCCGCACTGGCCGGGCACGAGCTGGTGGCCACTACTACAACCCTCCCCATGCACGTGGGCGTCACACATCCATGCACACATCCCTCTGACACACGGAAGCCAATGCTTAGCTGCAGGGACACACTCCACTGCCTTCTCAAGCTCAGGATTACCGCACAGCCCAATCATAGCACTCCGAGTGGTATTTGACTAATTCATAACTTCTCCGCCTTGTGTTCAGAATTGCTCCCAAAGCTACACGACCAGCTGATTAACATGATCGCACAGTCTCGTGCAAACTCGACGATCCGGACATACGAACCACCCTGGACTAAGTTTCGAGCCTTTTGTACAAAGGTGAACCTTCCATTTCTCCCCGTATTCGATATGACCCTCGCGCTATACCTGGTACACGCAATCCAACGTAAAGCTACCCTGTCCGTAGTACAGCTCACGTGCTCAGCAGTCAGCTTCGCCCATCGCATGACTGGGAGCACATGCCCGGCGGATGGGCCATTCACCACACAAGTCCTCGACTTTGCGAAACGCCATTGCCCTCGCCCTACTCGTCTGAAGGAGCCCGTATCGATCCAACAAGTTCGAGACATGGCGGCGAGCTACCTGCTGTCTGACAATCCGGCGGAATTCCAGAAAGGGCTGATCCCTATCCTCATGTGCTCGGGATTTCTGCGATACTCCGACCTCGTGGCTATCAAATGGCAAGACATCCAATTCGACGACGATGTCATGTGGATCCTCATACCATACTCCAAGACGGATCAGGCCGGACATGGAACATGGATACCCATTGCGGCAACGGCGGACCCTTGCTGCCCCGTGCGCTGCACCAGACGCTTCATTCAACTCGGTGGCTACGGCCCGCACTCGGAAGGGTCGTTGATCCGCGTCTTCGGCCATGCCTCAACCAGCGTGGGCCAGGCCAGGCCACCTTCATACACGACGATCCGGAACTGGTGCAAGGAAGCCTTCGCAAAGGTTGGGCTTGGAGAGCAGCAGCTCGGCACGCATTCCTTCCGAAAAGGCGCGGCCACAGTGGCAGCCAACACCGGTGTACCAGACATAATCTTCAAAAGACTGGGCAGGTGGCGAAGTGACACAGCCAAGGAAATGTACGTCACACCATACGTCGAACCTCTCATCAAGGCATCGCGCATCCTGCAGAACCCGACACTTGCATTGTCCTCGGAGCAACACGTAGAGGCACTCGTACGCAACCGGAAACCCCCTCTGCCCATGTCTCAGAGGCCCCATTTGCAATGAGAACGATGCCAAATGATAAAAACAGGAAAGCAAGCTTTCTCAGTATTATAATTTTTAAACACACATTGTGTTTTTTAAATTGTGTATTGTGAAAGCGAAGCTGCTTGTACTGCACATTTGGCATCGTCGAAGCGCGCTAAACGCCCTTCTCCAACTACAAAAACCGTGGGTTGGAGCTCATTTCCCTCCACCCACGTTTCTCTATTTCCAACGGCTCACTCAACTTTCCCACCACCCACCCCCGCATCGACTGCCTACTAAGGCCGTTTGGACACGGTACATCTTAACTAGTATTCTCTGCATGTACTAGCTTGTGTTAAAACTCGATAGATATGTTGTAATATGCCATTTGCAATGAGAACGATGCCAAATGATAAAAAAAACCAAGAAAGCAAGCTTTCTCAATAAAGGGTAGAATGACAACGTAGTACCCTACCTATCGCAATGAAGTACCCTACCTATACAACTCAGGCTGATTGGAGTCGGTAACATGCAAATTAGGAAAATACCACCGCATAATTTCGGCTGTCCGATTGTCCTTTACTCCAATTTTCTCAAGGCAAGAAAGGGTCTTCAAGTGCACACCCAAAACCAAACACTGGGGGGGATCAGAATATGGAGTCCTCAACCAGATGCTTTTGAGGGATGTGAAACTTGTCAGGTGCTTCATTCCCTGGTCAGTGATTTGCTCTGGCAGCGCGAGCCATGTCAGATTTGACAGAGGCGCAAGAACAGCCAGAACATCATCCATCACTTTCAACGTCCCAATGTCCAACGCTTCAAGGTTCGTCAGCTTGGCCACGTGCACCATGCCAGCCGGCGAGATGGTGTAACCACAAGAGAGTAAGAGGACTTTGAGGGAGGCAAGGCATGTCAGATGAGCAAGCCCTTCATCTGAAACACGTGTCTCACACAGTTCAAGGTGACGAAGAGCTGTCATGTTTTTTATTCCCACTATTACCGAATCAAAAAAATTGGACGATTTGAGTTTCAGCTCCTCCAGCCATGTCATGGTGTAGAGGGGCCTCAAGTCCGCGGTGAGGGCACAGCTGGAAATCTCAAGGCTCTTTAGGGATGTCAAGATAGGGAGGTGTGAAAGTCCCCAGTCAGTTAGAGGCTGATCTGCCCTGCGCACTTGGAAAGATTCTGTGCTTTCGTGAGCAAGCACGATCCTTGCATCGGTTTTAGTCAGTTGCTGCTGCGAAGTGGCGTAAATAGCCTGAAAGCATCACAATGCCGCAGAGATTAGCAATGGAGAACGGACGAAGTTGCACATAATTCAAACACAATCCTCCAACGGGATAACCTCTCACCTGCCAGACCTTCCTCGTCTCCTCCTTTTGCTCCACCCGAAATTTCTCTGCCTGCGCCGACTGTACTGTCAATGCCTTCACAAGATTTTCCATCTCCTTCCTTAGAACCCATGTTTCATCCAGAGCATCTATGCTGGTTGTTGGGTGACACGAAGCCCGAGGGATTGCCTGAAGTCGACACAACAAGAGCTGAAGAAATTAGGCACTCATGCATTTACATGCGTTTCGGCTACATTCTTCAAGAAACTTTATTCGCTCACCTCCAAAATCTTGCACGTTTCTTCCTTCAGCTGCGAAAGCGATTCCTCTGCATGGGAAAGTCGCGTTGTCAGTGCAGCAACCTCCTTTTCTTTCTCCTCCCTTGCAGCCCTCTCAGCTGCTAGCTCATACTTCAGTTCGGTTATGCTTTTATGACTCTCCTCTCTCTCAGCTGCTAGCTCCTTCTTCAGTTCGGTAATGCTCTTGATATTCTCTGTGAATCAAGAAAAACAGGAATGTAATGACTAGGTGAAAGTTGGGTACAAAAGGCAAACCCTAGGCAACTGTACCCCATATGTGCTACCCCACTATAGCCTACAGTAGCTATGTCATATAACTCTGACACACCCCCATAGGCAAAGTGGGGGAGAACAAGGGGTCACAAGACCAGTCAAGCAAAGCAAAGCAAGCTCAGGGTGGATCACAAAGTCACCACACATTCCGAGCACAAGTTCAAGGCCACAAGGCCAGTTCACATGCAGGATTACATATGTATATAAGGCTAGACAAGCAAGAGAAGGAGTATATATATATGCAACAGTACAAACAAGGTCAAGAGGTGAGCAAGTGAGCCAAGGTAGGTACAAGACCCAGCTGAGTACAGAAGCGCTGATGATCACAAGGCGCAAGTGCCTTGGTGAAGATATCAGCAGTGTTGGCCTCAGAGGCCACGTACGCAAGTCGCAGCTGACCACGCTGCTGTAGCTCACGAGCAAGGAAGTAGCGAAGAGCAATGTGCTTCGTTCTGTGCTCCAGTCTCTGCTCTCGACACAAGGCCAGCATGGCCTTGTTGTCTACGTAGAGCACTGGAGGAGAACGAGGCGGCTCTCCGAGGTCAGTCAGCAGGTAGGTGAGCCAGCGAAGCTCCTGTGCAGCCATGGCCCCGGCGTAGATCTCAGCCTCACAACTGGAGCCGAGAACAGAAGACGAGCGAGTAGCCCGCCACGAAACAGAGCCGGAACCAAGGCTGAAGGTGTAACCCTGTGACGACCGCTGCGTAGCCTGGTCGTCAGCCCAAGAAGCGTCTGCGTGTCCAGTGAGGACCACTGGACTCTGCCCTCCAAGCACAAGCCCCATGCCCGACGTACTGCACAAGTAGCGCAACACCCTCTTCGCTGCAGCCATGTGCTCCGGTCTGTGTCTCCCAGGAGCAACATAGCGTGCAAGAATGCTAAGAGAGTATGCAAGGTCAGGTCGTGTGCAGGTCATCAGGTACATGAGGCAGCCAACAAGCTCTGGGTACGGGCCACTCGACTCTACGGACTCATCCGAAGGCAGAGCTGAGAGCGAGTGGCGAGTAGGCAGAGGAATGGCCTGAGGCGAGGAGTACATGAAGCCGAAGCGCTGAAGGACCTGCTGCACCATGTGTGACTGAGTCAGGGTAATGGTGCGGCGTGCTCTGTCCCGGGTGATCTGCAAGCCAAGGTAGCTGCGCAGTTCACCCAGGTCTGTGCACGTGTGTCTCTTCTGCAGCTCGGACTTCACGTGGGCGAGTCCAGCAGTGTCTGCTGTGGCAAATACCAAGTCGTCGACGTACACGAGGATGTAGAACGGCTGCAAAGAAGTGTCGGTGCGCAGAAACAGCGACGGGTCGGCAGTAGAGGGAGCAAACCCAAGAGCCGCAAGTGTAGTCCTCAGTGTGTCGTGCCACTCACGCGGTGCCTGGCGGAGACCGTAGACTGGCCGCCGGAGGCTCCACTGGGTGCCAGGAGGAAAAGACCCAGTGAAGCCAGGTGGGCGACGCAGCCAGATCTCCTCGTGCAGGCTGCCCTGCAAGAAAGCAGTGCTGAAGTCAAGAGAGTGCAGCTCGTAGTCGCGGTGAGCAGCTATGTGCAGCAGTACCCGAAGAGTGGTCATCTTCGGGGTGGGAGAGAAGGTCTGAAAGTAGTCAACTCCCTGCCGCTGACTGAAGCCACGAGCCACGTAACGCGCCTTGAAGACAGGCGGAGAACCCGGCGGCCGCTTCACCCTGAAAATCCACATGCCACTGACGATGTTCGCCCCAGGCGGGGGAACCTCGTCAACGTAGGTGCCTGTGGACTTCCAGGAAGCCATCTCTGCGTCCATAGCTGCCTGCCACTGAGAGGAGTAGGGACCCTCTATCGCCTCCGCGTAAGAGCGCGGAGTCGGGTTGTCAAGTGCATCCGGGTCTCCCTCAGGGGTAAGCAGTACGGACACGAGATGAGGTGAAGCAGCAGCCAAACACTGGAACTCCTCCTGCCTGTCCTCAAGGACGTCCGTGCCAAGGGCACACTCACCCCCGACGGACGGAGGACAGACAGACTCAGACTCAGCAACAAGACTAGCAGCGTAGTCTAGACGACAGCGAGCAGCAAAGTCGACGAGCTCAGTAACTAGGGCAGACGCAGCAGTGGACTCAAAGGAAGGGTCAGTGACAACAGTAGCAAGGAGACGCGTGACAGTAGGACTGGCAGCACGAAGAGAGTCCGACTCCGGGTCAGGAAGAGCAGGAAGAGAGGACTCAGGAGGAGAAGGCAAAGGGGCACGCAGAGGAGCAGTGGACGGACGCAGAGACATCCGGTGCGTGCCAGGGACAGGAGGAGGACGCTGACGCGAACCACGAGCACTAGTGCGAGCAGCACGGACAGGCGACGCAGGGCGAGACGCAGGCTCACGACGCTCAGCAAGACCTCCAGTAGGACCAGTGTAGGGAGAAGGAGCGGGCAGTGGGGAGGCCGGCTGTAACTGTAACTGTGACGGGACAGGCTGTGGACACTCTAAGGGAGGAGGAGGACCAGTAGAAGGCGGGAGACCAAGAACCTGCTGAAGGAGCGGAACGAAGTACGGCCTAGGCCGTGTGGCGACTCCAGACACAGCAGGGACAGCACCAGTACCCCCAGCGGCAGCACCAGCGCCAGCAGTACCTCCAGCTCCAGCACCCCCAGCAGGACCGCCTCCAGGACCGACAGCAGTAGCCTCAGCGCCAACACCCTCAGCAGCTCCAGCTCCAGTCGTACCCGCAGGCCCAGCAGCTCCAGTACTCCCAGTACGAGCACCTCCGGGACCCGCGGCACTAGCACCCTCAGCAGCCGAAGAACCTCCAGCTCCAGCAGCACGCCTCCAGCGCCGGGCAAACCACTCGCGCAGCTCCTGTGGAGAGAGTGGCTCCCGCCGAGACGAAGCACCCGGAGAACCTCCAGGCTCAGCACCGCCAGACGCCACACGAGCAGGCCCAGCTCCCTCAGGCTCCGCACCCCCAGGCTCAGCACCTCCAGGCGTAGCACCCCCAGGCGTAGCACTCCCAGGCTCAGCACCCCCAGGCTCAGCACCCCCAGTAGTAGCACCCCCAGGCTCAGCACCCCCAGGCTCAGCACCCTCAGGCTCAGCACCCCCAGTAGTAGCACCCTCAGGCTCAGCACCCCCAGGCGTAGCACCCACACGCTCAGCACCCCCAGAGTCAGCACCCCCAGGCTCAGCACCCTCAGCAGCACCAGAGTCACCAGTAACCTCGACAGGCTCGACTGCGTCTACCTGGGACACACCTGAAGGGGCAGGACCCTGAGGGGGGAGGGGGTCTACCGGGGGGGGACCTGGGACAAGGAAGAGCGGTGGCGGGGGGAGGGACGGAGTGCGGTAGGGGAAGAGGCGGTAGTAGGGGACCGACTCGTCAAACGTGACGTCCTAGGAGGACAGGACACGGCGAGAGGTGGGGTGGTAGAACTGCCACCCTGGCGCGTCAGGGGGGAAGCCAAGGAAGACGCAAGGAGCAGCACGAGGGGACAGCTTGTCCGCAGACAAGTCGCGGACAAACGCCCGAGATCCCCAGACACGGAACGCAGACGCATCGCCAACCTTCCCCGTCCACAGCAAAGCTGGGGAGGTCTCCGGCATGGAGACCCTGGGGTGAAGGTTGATCTGATGCGCCGCGTACCGAACCGCAAACGGCCACAGAAAATGGGGGGCAGCCGCATGCATCATGGACGTACGGGCGACATCCATGACCATGCCAATGCGGCGCTCAGCAATCCCATTTTGCTGTGGAGAGTCCGGAAGCGTGAAGGTCTGGCGGATGCCTCGTGCACGACAGTAGGCTCGCAGAAGGCCAGAGGAGAACTCTCCACCTCTGTCAGAGTGCAGACGCTGAACAGGAAAGTCCGAGCCGAAGCTCTGCCTGAGCTGGAGACGAGCTGCGCGGATCCAGGCGATCAACACCTCAGTGACATCACCCTTGCTGCGCAAGGGGAAGACTGTGGTGTAACGCGAGTAGTCGTCAACCACCAGCAGGAAGTAGCGCTCGTGACCCTGTCCACGGACGCGGGCCGGGCCCCACACGTCCATGTGAAGCGTCTGCAGCGGGGCCTCTGTCGGAGGAAACTGGGAGGAGTGAGGGGCAGCCCGCTGCCGCCCCTCGACACAGGGGACGCAGGTAGGGCCAGGCCCCGGAGGAAGGGGAGGGAGGGACCGGGGAAGACCAGAGACAAGGACACGGGAGGCCATGCTTCGGAGACGAAGCAGGGAGGGGTGACCAAGGCGGTGGTGCCAGAGGAGAGTCTCGTGAGACAGGAGGCGACACGAACAGGGGGCAGACTCAGGACCAGACCTGGACGCTGCAGCAAACACCTGACCCGACGCAGCTACCTGACCAGACGCAGTGACTGGAGGAGACGCAGTGGTCAGGGTGTACAGGCTCGACCCCGGCCGACGGGTAAACGTGGCCAGGTGTCGGCCTGTCCGAGCGTCCGTGCAGTGGGTCACCCGCCGACTCGCAGGAGTGAACTGGTGAACCCCCGCATCCTGTAGGTCAGCACCACTCACCAAGTTCGTAGAGAACGAGGGAAGGTAAAGACCAGACAGGGTGCCAGAGGGGGCCGCCGGACACGGGAGGACAGTGGAGAAGTGAGCAAGGACAGGACCCCCAGAGGGGTCTGCCAGAGAGACTGCAACTGGCCGGCTAAGCGGCGTGAGTGTGGTGCGGTCTCGAAAGAAGGAGCGAGAAGCCCCCGAGTCAAGGGTGAAGGTGTGGGAGGCCGAAGCCGACGCAGAACCTGAGAGAGCAGACTCACCAGCACCTGAGGGAGCAGACGCACCTAGAGCAGCAGCCTCGTTAGCACCTAGAGCAGCAGCCTCACCAGTACCTAGAGCAGCAGTCTCAATGCCCGGGTCGGGCGGAAAACACCGGTAACAGTCACCCTCATCACTAATAGTCACAGTATACATGGCAGCAAGAATAGCATCAAAGTCAAGGTCAAAGACAGCCACACCTGCCCTAGACAGCTCACCCCAACGGGGGATCTCAGTGGCCTCAGGGAACTGGTGACGCCAAGCGTCCGTCAGGCGGCCAAAGCAGCGCTGGGTGGAGTGCGCACCCCCGCACTGCTCACCCGCGCGGTCGCCGGTGCGCAGGACGTAGGTGCACGGACCAGTACCCCCACCCCTCTGGCGTGCAGTGTACCACTCACGGAGCT
Source organism: Closterium sp. Naga37s-1 (assembly GCA_947471745.1). NCBI lineage: Eukaryota > Viridiplantae > Streptophyta > Zygnematophyceae > Desmidiales > Closteriaceae > Closterium > Closterium sp. Naga37s-1. The sequence continues at coordinate 4,249,788 of CANJKZ010000197.1, forward strand.
GCTGAGGGGAGGGGATGTCACGAGTGCGCTGCTGGTGCTGCTGCTGCTGCTGGCGCTGACCACCACCGGAGCCGACCCTCTGCGCAGCGCCACCCCGACCAGCTCCACCTCCTCCGCCGCCTCGTCCTCCACCGCCGCCACCTCCGCTCCCTCCGCCACTGCCGCTGCCGCCTCCGCCTCCACTGCCGCCACCGACACCTCCACCCCCGCCACCACCCCCACCGCCACCCCCACCTCCTCCACCGCCTCCACTGCCGCCTCCACCGCCCCCGCTAGCTCCTCCAGCGCCCCTGCCCCCCTTGCCCTTGCCAGGGCGGCGTCTCCCGCTAGGGGTAGACGCCGCACCGACCGACTCAAGCCCAACGAGGTCGGCCGCAGCAGCAGAGGCAACAGAGGGCAAAAGGGGGGAGGGGGAACACCCCTCAAAGATGGGGGTGCGAGGGTCACCACGAGAGGCTCCTACAGCTACTATGCTCTTCTCTGCTGCTAGGAGGGACTTCTCGAGGAGGTCAACGGTGAGAGTGGTGGGGCAAACTGAGAGGAAGTGGTCCCTGACTACGCGAAGGGAGTCAGGGAGCCGGGTGACTATGTAGTAGAGGGTGATGTACATGGGGGGGGGGTTCTTGGTGCAGAACTCAGCAGGAAGCGCAGCGCGGTAGCGAGTGTCACTAGAGCGGAGGTGCGTAATGAGGTCAGCGACTGTGGGAAAGGCAGCAAGGTCAGGGAAGAGGTACGGTAGCATGAGGCGGCTCAGTGCAGCAGTGGCAGGGGAGGAGTAGCGTGCAACTACAGCGTCGTACAAGGTCTGAGCACTCTTGTACTGGCTAAAGTGCGCACGCTCAGAGGTAGGCAGGTGGCGACGCACAGCAAGACGTGCAGCAGCATCGCGCGTGGCCCACTGGGAGCGAACAGTTGCGTCAGCATCAGTGGCGGGGGCAGGAGAGGCACCAGAAGTGAGGTCAAAGAGGGAGAGGCCGTCTGCCCTATCGCACTGTAAGAAAAGCTGCAGGTCATCTATCCAGACGTCAAAGTCAATGGCCCGACCCTCAGCGTCAAAAGCGAGGACACTAGGGGTAGCCATGACAGCAGTAGACTAGCAGCGCAAACAGTGGGGTGAGGGCAGTGCTGTGAGAGAGGCGCTGCTCTTACCGGACAGGGCGGCTCGGGCGGCTCGGCTGCAGGGCGGCTCGGCGACTCGGCTGCTGGGCGGCTCGGCTGCTGGGCGGCTCGGCGGCTGGGTGGCTCAGCGGCTCTGCTGCTGGGCGGCTCGGCTGCTGGGCGGCTCGGCGGCTCGGCTGCTGGGCGGCTCGGTGGCTCAGCTGCTGGGCGGCTAGGCTGCTGGGCGGCTCGGCGGGGCCGCTGAGAGGGCGGCGTCCGGGGCCGCTGGGAGGAGGCGGCGGGGCCGCTGAGAGGAGGCGGCGTGGCCGGAAAGGTAGGTGGCGGGGCCGCGTCAGGGGCCGCGACAGGGGCCGCGTCAGGGGCCGCGTCAGGGGCCGCGTCAGGGGCCGCGGCAGGGCCGCGTCAGGGCGCCGCGTCAGGGGCCGCGTCAGGGCGCCGCCAGGGGCCGCGGCAGGGTCGCGTCAGGGCCGCGGATGGGGCCGCGGCAGGGGCCGCGTCAGGGGCCGCGTCAGGGCCGCGTCAGGGCCGCGGCAGAGCCGCGTCAGGGCCGCGTCAGGGGCCGCTTCAGGGCCGCGGCAGGGGCCGCAGCAGGCCGCGTCAGGGCCGCGTCAGGGGCCGCGGCAGGGCCGCGTCAGGGCCGCGGCAGGGGCCGCGTCAGGGCGCCGCGTCAGGGGCCGCGTCAGGGCGCCGCCAGGGGCCGCGGCAGGGCCGCGTCAGGGCCGCGGCAGAGCCGCGTCAGGGCCGCGTCAGGGGCCGCTTCAGGGCCGCGGCAGGGGCCGCGGCAGGCCGCGTCAGGGCCGCGTCAGGGGCCGCGGCAGGGCCGCGTCAGGGCGCCGCCAGGGGCCGCGTCAGGCCGCGTCAGGGCCGCGTCAGGGCGCCACCAGGGGGCGCGTCAGGGGCCGCGATAGGGCGCCGGCAGGGGCCTCGTCAGGGCGCCGCCAGGGGCCGCATAGGGGGCGCGTGGGAGGCGGCGTAGGGGCCGCGTAGGGGCAGCGTAGGGGCCGCTAAAAAAAAAAATTTTAGGGCAGGGCGCAATGTGCGCGGGCAGCTAAAAAAAAAATCTTATGGTGGGCCCTTAGGAAGGAACGGTCCCATGTAGGAACCCGCTCTATACCATGTGAATCAAGAAAAACAGGAATGTAATGACTAAGTGAAAGTTGGGTACAAAAGGCAAACCCTAGGCAACTGTACCCCATATGTGCTACCCCACTATAGCCTACAGTAGCTATGTCATATAACTCTGACATTCTCCGCCCTCATTTCCCTCAGAAGTTTCTCCAATATCTCAAATCTATCAGCCAGCATCGGGCTCTCAGAAAAACCTCTTCTCTGTCGCTGTTCCGCTTCCAACTCCCTCCTGGCATCATCGAACCGAACCGCTAATCTCGTCCCAACGCTCACAATCTCCTCCAAAAGCCTTGCGGTCGCCGTCATCATAGCGAACTAGACTCAGCTTGTGACTATTGGAAGAAACCTACACACTCGTATGTAACTCCCTAGCTACCAAGAAATCTGGAAGTAGGTTTTGACGCTAGCAAATATGGTTCTGGGAGGCTGGCGGGTATGCCAGGGAATAGGAGGTGAGCTTTCTGGTTATCGTTTGCTACCTTTCAGGACTGACGCACCATACGATACCTACGGTGGTGGGGAGTTGGAAGGGATTCTGCTCTAGTTTGGAATGTTTGTCTGGTGCGTTTTAGCATGGTACCACTCGGTTTGGTGAAAAAACTTGCTTCCTAATCTCATCCAAACGAACCTGACCAGGCGAAACGTTTCAGATTGTAACTGAGCACGAAGTGTTTTTTCTGAGCTTTCTACTTCGCTGCTGTTCGCAAAGCTATACTCGTGACAGCTCGCAGCGATCATCATCACCACTTAGGGCGTGTAACTTTTTCACTCTTCATCGTCCGGACGGAGGACCCGTCCGGACTTTTGTAGGGTTACGAATTTCGCCATAAACCGTTAGCGAATTCGCAAGACCCCTTGCGACGTCGCCATCGTCCGTACGATGACTGACACTTTTTTGTCAAAGCAGCGTCCGTTCTACGCCGCTGAAACCGTCCGGACAACATTTCGGACCGTCCGGAACTCCTGCAACGTCATTGGCGCGCGAAGCAAGGTTTTCATAATTTTTGGCGACTCTATTTCCAAGCCGCCGAAGCTTGGTCGCGAAGCGGGCGATTCTCTGGCGAGGCAGGTTATGTGCGTTACGTTCTCGCACATTTCGAAACTGCAAAAAAGTGTCACAACTGTGGTACGGACGCCCTATCGTCCGAACCACATCCCCTACCGTCCGGACGGAGCTCCGTTCGTACGATTTGGGGGCTCCGTCCGGACAATTGACAGAAACGGAAAAAGTTACACGCCCTTAGAAAATGGCTCTCACCAAACCAGATCCGCGAGTTATTTTAGTAGGCAGCGCCTGGGTTGGTCGAACCGCGAGAGCTCTGACAGCAGCCCTTGGGGTCTTCTGAAAGCTCAAATCACACTCGAGAGTCAACTGCAGGTTTGATTTCCCAGCACAGGTCGCATGAGAAAAAACCAATCGCACGAGAAAGAGCTGGATTCACACGAAACTGCTAGGTCGAAAGCGCATGGTGATAGCTAGAACCACCTTCTCATTTGAGAGAGGAACCACATTCGCGAACCGCCGCAACGCTAGCAACGGAATTTCCTCTCGAGCCAGAAATGCGAATTCTAGCGACGGGAGCTTTGGATATGGGCGGTTCAACGGCGTCGAGCTCATCAAAGTTGAAATCAATCGACATCAAAGCAGCAGCATGAATCGAGTCTGCCGCGTCACCCACAGCGTCATTCACAGCGGCATACCTGCTACTGTTTCAAAAGCAGTTTGGGTTTCCCGACCAGAAGCATAAGAATTGAAATCAGCAGCGGCATCAGAATTAGAATCGCTGTGGTCGTCGGCAATACCGAGGGCCGAGTTCGACCATTCGCCCTGTACAGCCCCCCTTAGCCTCACTTTTCCGCAGGAAACTGCTGCTGGGGCGACTCAGAAGTCGTTGGCAATACAGAGGGGGCCGTGTTAGACCACTCTCCCGCGCACAGCCTCCTTCAGCCTCACTTCGCTTTGCAGGGAAGCAGCACCGCCGTCGCCGCCCCAGCCCCTGCGATCTGACGACAGTGTCTTCCACCCCCAGCTTCGCGCCCTTCTCTTTTATCAAACCTCCGTTGAGTCACCTTTTGCCGCCGGGGGGGGGGAAGGGGCAAGGCGGAGGAGGAGGGGAAGGGGCAAGGCGGAGGAGGAGGAGCATCCCAAAAAATATTGGCGCAAAAAGATGCCGCAAGGTCACCTCCGGGATACCTCCCTGTGGGTAACCCAAAGGATTCAGTATAGGATACCTGTGGGCAACCTCAACAGTTCATGGTGACCTCGAGGTTACCCACACGGTAACCTACAAGTCGCCACAAGGTTTCCGTTCCCAGGTTGGAGGAGCGAATCAGAGGCCACCTTCGTGCGTGCCGCGAACAATTTGTTGAATAGCACACTACCACAGTACACTTCAGTACACTACGTTGCATGGAAACTGATACGTACGTGTTTTATTCGTTACACGATAAAAGAACCACCCATTTCCATACAATTTCACAAGCGTGTTTATGCGCATTAAATCACAACGATGTACAAGCAGTTTTTAGAACAGTTGTTGGTTGCACCTAAAAATAATCATTACACTGATTAAAAAAAATTGCTTACACTGAGCAACACCAGATGGTACCATATGCCATGAAAGGCACGCAACTACAAATAGCACTGCAACAGACCCACATTTCTCCAACGCATAACACAACTTCAAAATAAGGTGAACAAATATTGCCTGCCACAACAAGGTAACGAAACAAACAAGCAGAGAATAGTCAGTAAATGAGAAGACCACATTAAGGAACCACACGGAAAGAGGCCCACTGAGAGGCCCACTGCCCTGACACTGCCTGACGGTATGTGCGAGGAGTCGGTGGTCTCCCTCAGGGGCTAGCAGCATGGCACAAAGAGAGGGAGAAGCGGCTGCTAGGAACTCCAGCTCAAACTGCCTGTCCTCTAGAACATCACAGCCAAGGGCAGACTCACCAAGAGCGGCGGGTGGCAATAAAGTCAGCAACAGCGGCAGTAAGAGCCGACACAGATGACGGAGAGGCACGAGGGTTTGTAGCAAGAGAGGCGAGAACACGGGAGGCAACAGGACGGTAAGTACGGTAGTAGTCAGAGACAGGGGTAGGGGAGACAGGAAGAGACGACGCAGGAGGAGACGGGAGAAAAGACTCGAGCGGAGAACGACGACGGCTATAACAGAGAAGGGCAGTGCGAAGGTCGTCAACGGGAGAAGAGGAACGAGCACGCGGGGGACAGGGGCGGACACGAGAGTGCGAGACAACTGGAGGAGCGGGTTGGGAACGAGGAGGAGAGACAACAGCCGGAGACGAGTCCGGAGGAGGAAGACCGGGAGCAGGTGGAGGCGGTGAGTGGTCCGAAGAGGCGGAAGGGAGACCAAGGGTCCAAAGAACACTCACAGGTTGGAAACGCTGCTACAAAAGTGCCTTCTGGGGCTGCTGTGGCTGCAGCTGCTGCAGCTCCTGCTGCTGCTGCTGCTGCTGCTGCTGCTGCTGCTGCTGCTGCTGTTGCTGCAACTCCTGTCGCTGCAACTCCAACTGGTGCTGCTCAAGCTCCAGAGTCTCACGCACCAACTGCTCCTGCTCCCCGCGCGCACGCCGAGAAGCAGCCTGGAAATGCGTGCCGTGACGGTGAGGAGGTGGAGGAGGCAACGAAGTAGTAGTGCCCTGACCGCCAACTCCCTCTGAACGAGTACCTCCAGCGCCAGTACCACCAACGCCAGCACCCCCAGAACTAGCACCTCGAGTGCCAGTAGCCGCAGCTCCAACACCCCCAGGACCCTCAGCTCCAGCTCCCTCAGAACCAGCACCCTCAGGACTAGCACCCCTAGTGTCAGTACCCTCAGCGCCAGTACCTCCAACCCCAGCACCTCCAGTACCAACACCTCCAGAGTCTACAGCAACATGTCGCGGGAGTGCCGGTGGCTGCTGCGGTGACTGAGAGGACAACTGTGGGGAGGGAGACGGGACCGGAAGTGCTACCGCGGGGAGCGGGGTAGGGTGGGACACACCTGACGGGGCAGGACCAGGGGGGGGCGGGGGCACCTGAGGGGCGGGAGCAGGAGGAGGAGCAGGGGCGAGGAAAAGGGGAGGGGGGGGAACCGGGAGACCTCGGCTAGGGTAGCGGACGAAGTAGGACACAGACTCGACAAACTCGACTTCACGAGAGTCGAGAAACTGGTGGAGGGGTGGGTGGTAAAACGTGTAGTCAGGGGCGTCCACCGGGAAACCAAGGAAGACACTGGGGATGGCGCGAGCCGAGAGCTTGTCCGTAGAGGTGTCGCGGACAAGCGCAAGGTAGCCCCAGACACGAAACTGCGACGCAACACCAGGAGACCCGGTCCAAAGACTGGTCGGTGAAGCCCCTGGTCGGGAGACACGAGGCCAGATGTTTAGCTGGTGGGCGGCGTAGCGAACCGCGTAGGGCCACAGAAAATGGGGCACACCGGCATGGATCATGGACGTGCGGGCAATGTCCATGACCAAGCCGATGTGGCGCTCAGCAACCCCATTCTGCTGTGGGGACTCCGGAAGCGTCCAGGACTGGGTGATGCCCTGCTCGCTGCAGAACGGCGGGGCAAACTCGCCCCCACAATCGGAGTGGAGACAAACGACAAGACTACCACGGGTGGCCTCAGTGGCCAGCAACCACTTGCACAGCGTAGAAGTTACATCGGACTTCTTCGCCAGGGGGAAGATTGTGGTGTAGCGGGAGTAGCCGTCAACGACCACTAGAAAGAAGCTGTCCCTCTCAGGCCCAAGACGAGGGGCGGGGCCCCAGACATCTTAGTGGAGAGTCTGGAAAGGCGCGGTGGCCGGACGAAGGGAGGAGGAGTGAGGGGTGGCGCACAGCCGAATGAGGGAGCGACAATAGCACGCGCGGGAGACCTGAGACAAGACCCTGGCTAGCCATGCTGCGGAGACGCGGGAGGGACGGGTGACCAAGACGGTGGTGCCACAGGAAAGTAGGGTGGGCGAGCGACCGACAGGAACACGACGCAGCAACCTGACCAGATGCAGCTACCAGACCAGACGGGGCGACCTGGGGAGAGTGAGTGTGCAGTGTGTAGGGACCAGAGCAGTCTGGGTCCCGCTCAAACGTGGCCAGTGGAGCGTAAGTGTCACCGTCCACGCATGGCCCTGAGCGTGTCGCCATCCCGGCGTGACACGTGACACGCGTGTCGCCATCCCGGCGTGTCACGCCATCCCGACACGCGTTTGCCATCCCACGCCTCTGGTGACCTGCCGTTGTTGTGTGTGCGGGATGTACGCGCTGCTAGGCGCGCTGCATGTGCGAGCTGCAGTGCATGCTGGTTCTGCAGTGCGTGCAGTTCCTATTGCGCACGCGCGCGGGTGCAGGGCGGAGCAGCGCTGGCAGCGGGCAGCGCGGGGCAGCGGGCGACTGGACGGGACGGGATGACCACGGGGTAGGTAGCGCGGGCCGGGCAGGGCGTGCGGGCTGCGCTAGCGGGCTGCGCTCGCGGGCTGCGCGGGCGCAATGCGCGTGCTGGCTGCGTGCGTAGGGACGGGACGGAGCAGGCGATGGGATGGGGCTGGAGTAGGGACGGGACGGGACGGGGCGGGACAGGAAGGGGGCGGGTATCGCGGGTCAGGCAGCGCGTGGCGTACGGGACGAGGCGGGGCAGTTGCTGCTTACGAGCGGGACGGGGCAGGGCGCGACCTGCTAATGAAGGCGACGCGACGGGGCGGGGCGAGCTAACCTAGGTGAGGAACGAAACCTATCTGATACCATCTCATAGTCTAATCTACTTAGTCTTAGGGTACATTCCGCTCTTGACACAAATGTCTCAATCGCGTCATACAACCTCTGTACCAGTCTGCACCGCATTACACCTAAGTGTCGAACATTTCCACCGCACTGCATCTCTTCGATTGAGACGCGAGGCCTTTGTGACGCGCTTCAGGAATGTACCCTTAGAGTTAGGAACAACTTAGTGATGGATTAGGTCAAAGGGGTGGGGGTACAAGGAGAGTGTCGAGTGATATGCTGTACCCCCTAGCATGGAACTCATTAGAGGCTATCAAACAAAGCATACAATTTTTTGACAGAAAGGTCCTACATAGTCACATATTCTGCTCCCTAGTACATTTAAATAACTTGGTAAATGCATGCGACTCTGTTCGTCTCTTGTTTCCCGAACTTTTGTGGCCTTCATGAGATTTTTTTTCCGTCCCTGTTTTAGTTGCTCCTCGTTACGCTTTGCTGTAGAAGTTTCGCCAGGAATGTTACGGAATGACACTCATTGTAACAGATGCTATAGCCCGTCAACCAACCTGATAGATCAGTTGCAAAGGCGAATGTGTAGCTATTTTCATTTCTGTATGGTGGACACTTGGATACCGTATATCTTTTTTTTTTTTTTTTTTTTTTGGGGTTGGAAGTACACTATATAAGTATAAAGCCACAGTCGTAACTGATGTAAGTACCCTGACTGAATTTTGGTGATATGATTGTATCGAGTCTTTTGTGTTTTTTCTGGGGGTCATTTGTTGGTGCAGTTTGTTTGTGCTGTGGGATCCATCCAATCTCGTCTAGCACAAGATGCCGAGCATTTCGATGCTTGTCTAGCCTCATCACGAACGAAGAGGATTTCATTCTACCCGTGTATTCCTTATTCCTCGACTTCAATCATGAAATGCAACGCATGTTGGGCCGATATTGAAGGGCAAGCTATAGCGACGCATTGCGGACATGTCTTCTGTGAGATTTACAGTATTTTCCCCCCCGATGTCTTCCCACGGCACAGGTGATTGACGTTTTTTACGGCAATTACCTGTCAGGCCTGGACGATGCAAAAAAGATCATATCAATGGATTCATCATGCCCGAGATGCGAGAAGATACTGTCGAAAGGGTCAGGCAATGCTATTTCGTGACGTTGTTAAGAGTGCGATGAACCGAAATAATATGTTTGTTAATAAACCAGGAACACGAAGGCTATCACGACAAGCATTGACGACACTACCGCTACCGTAAACCTCTTGTCATTTTTTCTGCTCAGCAGTAGCCTTCAATGTGAATGTAAATGACCGCCTATTTGTCTGCAGATGTTGCTCGCAGGGCTCCCTCCAGGATCAAGTAAGTATCCTCGGCCGATCCTTTTTTATAAGCTTCCACTTTCTAATCGAGGACCATACGTTTGGCTCTCTTTCAGTTATGAAATGCGCCTTTAAGGGCATCGGCTTTTATATTGGCCAGATGGAAGTTGAAAATCAGATGGCACTACAAGCAGCAGAACAGTCAAAGCAGATGCTGGAACAAATGCAAGAGAAGTACGTGGTGCATTTTGTGTAATCCTTATCTGTTTTTGGCCTAAGCCCGGCATGGTATGTATTGCAGGTTCATGGCAAAAATGGAACAAGTTCACGGGGCGCTGCAAAAGTCTCTCAAGCAAAACCATGTGTTACAAAAGGAGAAACAGAACATGGAGAAGGATGTTTCGGAACTCCAGCAGAAGTATGCAGAAAAGGCACGGTAAGACCAGTAGATTTCACATCACATTACGTTGCTTCTCTCAAGCAGCGGCAGATAATTTGCTGTGGTTATGCAGCCAAAAACGAAAGCTTGAAGAGATGTACGAGTCGTTGAGGGGCGAGTATGAGTCCCTTAAGCAAGGAACGCCAGGCTTAGCGCGCCCTTCGACTGCTCGAGTGAGAGCACAAGCTGCATATGTTCCTACACCTGACAGTATGGAGCTTGGGAGAAAGAGGCAGAACCAAGGTACAACTCATCCTTATGCAGAATTACCGTAATCTGTATATCTCTGACCACCGTTTTTTTGTTGCAGGTCCATTTCACATTCCTGGCCTCCCTGCACCTACACATGGCCGTGGGGTTGACAGTCCAGCATCAGGCGGACGCCCATTCAGCCGTCCTGAGCCCTCGTTTGAAGGAAACGATACACAAGGGTTCTTCTCAACCCCCTCCAACCAAGGGAACAAAGACAATGCTTTGCGGAATTTGCTTCTTTCTCCGGCACTCCAGAGGCCCCCATCACGAATGGGTGCACGATTTGGCCAAAGGTGATTCATTGTTCAACAACTTTTGCCCAATGGCAAAGATTTGCAACCACGGCGCAATGGCAAAGATTTGCAATGAAAGAAATACCATGACGAGAAAGCCAGTACCAGCCGGGTGGCTGACAAATAGAACAGCGCCCGTGACAAACAAAAATGACGACTAGAAGCAACACCGAATAAATGGCGCTGATTAGGCAACTGCCGGAAAGCATTCCCTGGTAAATCAAAGCCCTTTAGCTTACCTCAGAAGCACTTTTTAAAGCAGAATAGACGCGATGCTGGCGAAGAATCACGCGTCGATCCAACCACGGGTAATCTGCCATGAAGACGCAATAATCAAATAAACACGTCATTAGTCCTCGTCATCACGGAATTTTCCAATACGTAGCTGGTGAAATAGCAGGCTGATAAAGAAACCTAATCTCTTAGCGTGCATGCATAGCTTTAAGGAAGTGACGCTCTGTGTAGCGACAAACGCGGAGCTAGGGAAACTTAGCGCGGGAGGAATAGAGCGAAAGATAGTCAGGGGGAGAATGAGAGAATGAAGATAGTCAGTGTGAACTTGATGGATCAACAATGAAGAATGAGAGAACGTCAGGGGAAGGGTGGTAAAGTACTTGGCGAATGAACTGTCTTGCTTGCTGTAGTGACGAGGAGAGCTGTGATTGGTCAGCGATATTTTGCCTGCCTCCCTGCGAAACCCATCAAATTACACCTTGATATGGGGAGGTTCGTTATTAATGGCTGTATGATTTACACTGCCGTTGTTATAAAAGATTGTACCGTGAGATTGCTTGGGTTTCAGCTTCGGTTGCCGAAACAGCGCAAGCAAACCAGCTGACCAGCCTCGTTCCGAAGCAGGAGGGGTTCCCTTGGGGTGACGTCAAATTTCGCTGCATCCTGATTCGTCGAATTCATATTCACGATCGTAAACGATTTGGTGACAAAATTCGCCCGCGTCGTTGTTCCCTACATGTTTCCTGTTGGCATCTTGAAGGCAACTATGGGGTAACGTAGGAAGCGATACCCCAAGGTATCCCACGATTTCGAACTGAATTCAGCCTTTGAATTTTTGGGATGAGGAGGCGGAAGAGTTGAGTAAGAACGAGGAGTTTGGAAGCGGAGGAGGGGGGTGCGAGCTTGGGAGAGTGGATTGACAGATGGAGTGGGAGGGGTGTCCGTTGTGTAGCACCGGAGCAAGTACCTGGCACAAGCCTGTCAAAGCACCTGATAATGAACCTGACTGATCACTATCATGCTGGAAGCGGGCTGGTCCTGGAGCTATGCCAACCTCCTCCATCGCAGCTCCCCCTGTTGCACCTTTTCCTATCGCACCCTCCCGCCATTGCTGCGGTACTATCCATGTCCAACCCCTTTGCCATCGGCAAAGCCGCAGCAGCGGCAGGTGAGCAGCAGCAGCCAGCGGCGCAGCAGCAATTGTTAAGGCAGCAGAAGGAGCGGCAGCGGCAGGCAGTTACCATCATTCGATTCTGCAAACTCGGGTGCGTCACCACATGGACACCATGTTACCACCAGCGCCATCCACGCGTCACATCACAGGTGTTCCCATACTGATCACACGCAGCAGGCCTTACAGCCAGCTTTACAGCCGAATCCTACTGCAGCAATCCACACCTGGAGTAAGGTTGGCTGCAGCAGGCCCCTTACAGCCAACTTTACAGCCAAAATTGCTGCAGCAATCCAAGCCCTACAGGTCCTCTCCTCTGTGAGCTAGAAGTCTTCGCGTTCCAACGTACACCCTACAATCCGTTCGTGCCCAGCCTTGCTCCAGGACCCTAAGCACTCTTTCACCCGTTTGAGCTATCCCATCTGTTCAATCTGCCGGTTTCTGGTCAACATCAGCAGGAGCATCTTGAGGAACAGCAGGAGGAGCAGGAAGAGCAGCAGATACAGTATCTGCTGAAGCAGGAAGGTGAGCAGGCGGTTTCAGTGGCAGGGGCAACAACTGCAGCAGGATCATTTCCCATGGATGGATGAATGGATGAATGGGCGCTGCTTTTTCCACCATGAGATTAAGAGTCATCTGCTGAATCAGAAAAGGGGAGTAGCAGTGGTGGCAGGCGCGAGGGCAACAGCTGCAGCAGCATCATCTCCCATGGATGGATGAGTACTGTGTTTTTCCCAACACGCGAAGCAGCAAGCGTAGAAGCCATTTCTGAGCCCTTGTCAAGAAGGAGGCAGGTAGAGAAGCAACCGATGAGTGGACAAACGCGACTAGTGAAGCTTTTGGGGGGGAACAGGGTGGTGGCAGAGGAAGGGAGAGAAGGGGTCGGTGCGAGAGAGTCAATGTGCTGCCCAGATCACTACCGTCGTTTCTGATTTCCATTCGGCCACAGCAGCAGCCTTGCATTCGCTCGCGTAATTGCACATGGGCTCCCCATTAATTTGAAGTGAAAGAGACGGTCACACCGTTGGGGTGTTGCATTTGGGCAACAACTTTAGTGGTGGTGGTGAGGGTGAGGGTGTGAGTGGTGGCAGTGGTGGCGGTGGCAGCATTGGTGGCGGTGGTGCTGAGAATGCACAAACAGAGGCAGCAGCAGCGGCAGCGGTCCCGCTGCTTTCGTTGCAGTGCATGCTCTTAACCTGTAGCGAGACTCCTACTAACGAGGATGGAAATGCAGGAGATGGGGAAGCCAATACCAGTACCTGAAACACCAGCAGCCTCAGTAGCAGCAGCAGCAGTTGTATGAGCTGTTCCGAGGTAGGGACAAAAAGGCGCTGTTTGACTGTACTGTAGCAGGAGCAGGTGTACCACTGATAACAGTCCTGGGAGGCCTGCGAATCCAGGTGCCCTTCAGATGAACTCATAGCCCTGCTCTCACCCACACCCACGCTTGGGGAGGCGCATAAGGCACATGGGGTGGAGAGATCGAGGGGAGGAGCAGAGGAGGAGGAAGAGGAGAGACGCAGGGGCAGGCGGGGCCAAGGAGGGGCAGGAGGATAAAGAGGGGGAGAGAGAGGAAGAGCTACGGTTGGTGAAATGATTGGAGGGGAGGAGAGTGACGGTGCGGAGGTGGTGAGCTGTGTGTGCACTGTGCATCGAGATGCCGAGGAGGAAGACTGGTGTGCTGCATGTGTGCCCTCTGTGCAACCGGAAGATCAAGGATGTATGAACTGATGCGTACTACAGGACTTACTGTGAAGGTACTTTGAGATGTTACAAATATTTTTCACAAAAACCCTAAGCTGATGTAGCTTTGAGTGTAGAAAACAGCACAAAATGATCACGTTTTAAAATGTCCACCGCAGGACAGGTTAATAACAAGACAAAATATTTAGGATAACGAATAGGTTGGAGTGAGAATCAGTCTTTCATCATAAAGAAGCTGACCTACACCAGAAACCCAAAACACAAGTCACAAAACCTAAACACTACCGGTATACGTCTCTGACTTGCTGAACACAGTAACATTCACATCAGGAAGGTCCCTTGTAACACTTGCTGCAGTCTTGCAGTCTTGTACTCCAACGTTCTCAAGACATGGAATGCTCCTCAAACACTCGATGTCATGCTGACAGTTATGAAAAGAAGTCCTCAACCAAACCGTCTTGAGGAATTCAAACTGTTTCAGGAGCTCCATGCCTTGATGACTGATGTACCCTGGCAGGCTGAGCCATGTCAGCTTTGACAGAGGCAAAAGATGAGCCAACCCATCGTCCCTCACATCCAACGCACCGATATCTAGTGCCTCAAGACTCGTCAGCTTCCCCACGTGCTCCATGGCAGCAGATGAAAAAGGATTGTTGGCATAGTAATGGTTATAGGGGGCGCAAGAGAGAACAAGGACTTTGAGGCACCCAAGGTTTGTCAAATGGGAAAGCCCAGTATCTGTAACCCGCGTCTCGATCAGTTCAAGCCGACGGAGAGCTGTCAGGTTGCTGATTCCCGGAACCACTGAATCATCGGAAAAGTGTGACTCAAGTCTTAACTCCTCAAGCCATGTCAGCTTCCCCACATGCACCATGCCAGCCCCTGAGATTTCATCACGTAGGATGAGGACTTTGAGGGAGCCAAAGCATGTAAAATAAGCCAGCCCATCCTCTGAAACCCGTGTATCTCGCAGTTCAAGCCGACGAAGAGCTGTCAGATTGCTGATGCCCATACCCACTGTATCATCAAAATGATGCGATTGTAGTTTGAGCTCCTCCAGCCATGTCAGCTTTCCCACATGCACCAAACCAGCCGATGAGATGTTATTACCACATCGTGAAAGAACAAGGACTTTGAGGGAGCCAAGGCATGTCATATGAGCCAGCCCATCATCTGAAACCCAAGTTTGTATCAGTTCGAGCCGACGGAGAGCCGTGAGGTTGCTGAAGACCACTGAATTATAAAAATTGTAAGATTCAAGTTTCAGCTCCTCCAACCATGTCAGCTTGCTCAGATGAACCATGCCAGCCGAAAAAGTGCTCTTACCACGAGAAAGAATTAGGACTTTGAGGGAGCCAAGGCATGTCAGATGAGCCAGCCCATTCTCTGAAACCCCTGCATCTATCAGTTCAAGACGACGGAGAGCAGACAGGTTCCCGATGCCCAGAATCACTGAATCATCAAAAGTGTGTGATTCAAGTTTCAGCTCCTCCAGCCATGTCATGGTGTAGAGATGCCTCAAGGCGGCGTTGTGGACACAATTGGAAATCTCCAGGCGCTTAAGGGATGTCAAGAAAGGGAGGTGAAGAAGTCCACAGTCAGTTAGTGGCTCATCTGTCCTGTCCACTTTCAAAAACGTTGTGCTTTCGTCAGCACGAATGATCCTCGCATCTGTTTTGTTCGGTGGCTGGTCCGAGGTGAGATAGATAGCCTGAAATCATCAAAATGTCATGGGAATTAGCCATGGCAAACGGATGAGACTGCACATGCTTCAACCACATGCCTCCAACTTCTCACCTCGAGCACCCTCCTCGATTCCTCCTTTCGCTGCACCCGCATTTTCTCTGCCTGCGCTGTCAATGCCTTCACATTTGTCTCCATCTCCTCTCTTAAAGCCCGTGTTTCATCCTCAGCAATCAGTTGTTGACTGACAAGAAGTCCGAGGAATCGCCTGAACAAAGCATACTGTGAGAATGGTAGATCTGGAGAAATAGACATCGAATTACTCACGTTATGGTTACATGCGCTCACCTCCAGCATTTTGCAGTTTTTTTCCTTCTCCTGCGAAAGCCACTCCTCTGTTTGCGAGAGCCGCACTGTCAGTGCAGGCACCTCCTTCTCCTTCTCCTCCCTCGCAGCCCTCTCAGCTGCTAGCTCATTCTTAAGTTCGCTTATGTTGTTAATATACTCCTCCTTTGTTTCTTTCAGAACTTTCTCTAGGCTTTCCAATTTATCAGCCAGCATCGGGCTCTCAGTTGTTTCTCTCCTCTGTTGCTGTTCCGCTTCCAACTCCCTCCTGGCATCGTCGAATCTAACGGCTAACTTCGATCCAACACTCACAATTTCCTCCAAAAGCATTGCAGTCGCCGTCATCATTGTGAATTCGACTCAGCTTGGTGACTAGAGGAACAAACCTACACACTCCCTAGGTTTTGACGCTAACTACTATGGACCACGATTCTGTTCCTGGGAGGCTTGCAAAAGTTTCAGCTGCTCAGAGAATCGGATTGTGGACGTTCTGGTTAGCGTTTCTTACCGTTCAGGACCGACGCATCCGACGATACCGTGGTAAGCTGGTAGATTTTGAGGGGGTTTTGGTCTGGTTTAGAGTTTGTTTGTTTGGTGCGTTTCAGCAAGGTACCCCTCGGTTCGGGGGGGAAACCTTGTCTCCTATTCCCTACCCAACCATCCTGCACCAGGCGAAACAAGCACGAACTGTAACTTATGTGTTACCTGCTTCGCTGCTATTCGCAAAACAATTCTCAAAACTATGATTACCACTTCCAGAAGCTGTTCTCGTGACAGTCCGCAGCTATCATCGTCGCCATTTTCACAATGGCTCTCAACAAACCCGATTCGAGTTGTTTTAGTACGCAGCGTCTGTTGGTCGTTGCGCGAGACCTCTGACAGCAACCTTTGGCTTACTGATCTTCGGACGACTCAAGGAACACTCGAATTTCAACTTTCAGTATCAAACCGGGGCGTGTCCAAACGTACAGCTTGGTTTTGGATGATGCTGTTTAGGTTGTTTATGCAGCATATGTGGCAAGGGGAAGAAAGCAATAGCGTTTTCTCACGGGGAAGAGCTGGATTACACAATAGTGCAAGGTCGAATGCGCATATAGCTAGGGCCCCCTTTTCCGTTGAGAGAGGAACCGCATCTGCGAACGTCGCAACGCTAGCAACGGAGGTTCCTGCTGAGCCATGGATACGTTTTCCTGCGACGGGAGCTTCAGATTTGGCCGAAACTTAGTCAAGAAGCAGTCGCAATCGAGTCGCCAGCGGCATTACCCGCTACTGTTTCATCAGCAAGAGAGTTTCCCCCACAGCTTCAGAATTAAAATCAGCAGCGGTATCAGCATCAGCATTGGAATCGGAGTCTAAATCAGAGTCAGCGCGGTCGTACCGAGGGTCAGCTGTATTGGACCACTCACCCCGCACAGCCTCCCCCAGCCCCACATCGTTCGGCAAGGGACTGTTTATCTCAGAAATCTTTCTGGCAATACCGAGGGTCGGCTGTGCTGGTCCATTCGCCCGCGCACAGCCTCCCCCAGCCTCTCATCGTTCCGCAGGGGACTGTTGAGTTGACTAAGAAGTTGTCTCAGATCGTTCAGGCAATACCGAGAGGGCCGTGCTGGTCCATTCGCCCGCGCACAGCCTCCCCCAGCCTCACACCCCGTCGCAGGGGACTGTTGCTGAGTCGACTCAAAAGTCGTCTCAGCGTTTCTGAGGGCTGCTGACCGTTCTCCCCCGCGCCGCCTCTCCCATCCACATATCGCTCTGCAGGGAAGCAGCACCGCAGTCGAACCAGCCCCAGCAATACCATGCCGGTGCTTCGGAACCATAGCTAGGTGCTCCGATTCATCCACACCTTCGTTGAGTCACTTTTTGACCCTAGGGGGAAAAGGGGGCAAGGAAGCGGAGGAGCACGAGGGGGAGAGGGAAAATTAGGTGGACCGTGGTAGGAGTGTGGGGTGGGAAAGAGGGAGTCATGGAAGACGAGGAATGAGGAATGGGTGTGCAAGCTTGTGAGAGCTGGTTGACCGATGGAGGAGGAGTACCTCTTGTGCGGCACCAGAGCAAGTACCTGAGATAAGACCGTTCAAGGAACATGATCAAGCACCTGACGCTGGACGCAGCCAGCCAGTAGCTCTAGCAGTTGCATGCCGTCATGCCCTACACACCAGCCAATGCGACAGTGGGTTAGGGACCGGTGTGCTGGCACCTTCCGTTATCCCCCATTGCACCTCCTCATGTCGCACCTCCCCCTGCCGCGCCTCCCCCTGCCACACCTCCCGCTGCCACACCTCCCACATCGCTGCAGTACTATCCATGCCCAGCCCCTTTGCCATCGCCAAAGCAGGGGTGACAGGTAAGCAGCAGCAATCAGTGATGCAATGGCAATTGTCAAAGCAGCAGCAATCTTTGAAGCGGCAGCAATGGCAGGCGCTTGCCATTCATTTGAGATTTGAGACTTGGATGCGCCGCAGCAGGCTTTACAGCTGATTATAACCGACCTCACTGCAAATTAAAGGTATGCCCCTCTCCCCTTTGAAACGAGAGGCTTTGCTTCCACACCCCACAGTCCGTTTGTGCCCAACCTTGCTCCAGTCCCCCACGCTCCCCTCGATCCTTTTGAGCTATCCCATCTGCCTGGCTATCCTTTTAAGCTCCCCTCAATCTGCCTGAGTCTGATCTACGACTGCTGTGCTAGCCACCATAGCCTCTTGTGCTGGGTTTTCACCTTCTGGCCCTTCTGCCCTTTTTCCCCCAGTGCACTGGCATGTTACGTCCCAGCAGCACCTTTACAGGCCGTCGGCAGCAGGAGCAGGTAGGAGGAGCAGCAGAAGCAGCATTCGCTGAAGCAGGAAGGGGAGCAGCACCGGCGCCAGGGGCAGGGGTAAACAAGTGCTGCAGCCTCGACTTCCATGGATGGATGGGTGGGTGCTGCTTTCCCCACCACAAGGTTAAGAGGCCTCTGCTGAAGCAGGAAAAGAAGTAGCAGCAAAATCATCTCCCATGGATGGATGCGTGCTGTTGTTTCCGCACCACAAGGTGAAGAGCAAGCATAGGGAGGCAGTCGATGATAGGACGAACGCAACCAGTGCAGCTAGTGGATTTGGGGGGGAAAGAGAGTGGTGGCCGAGGAAGGGAGAGAGGGGGCCGGTAGGGAGAACGGGGACAGAGGAGGAGAGTGAGAACAGAGGAATTGAGAGTGGGAGCAGGGAAGGGGAGTGTGGACCCCGGGAAATGTTAAGTTGCATGTGCTTCCACAGGTGCTGGCCAGATTACTACTGTCATTTCAACCTTGCATTCGGCCACCGCAGAAGCCTTGCTTTGCCCTGTGTAACTGCACATGGGCTACCCAATAACCCGTAGTGGAAGAGATGGTGACACAGGGGCTGGGGTGTGGCTTCAAGCAACAGCTTCAGCAGAGGTTGTGCTGGTGGTGAGGGTGTGAGTGGTGGCAGTGGTGGCGATTGCAGCACGTGGTGTTAAGGATGCACGAGCATAGGCAGCAGCGGCGGCGGCGCCTGCTCTTGACCACTATCGAGTGTCATATTAACGAGGATGGAGAAGCAGGAGATGGCAATGCCTTAACCACCACCAGCCTCAGCAGCAGCTGTTTGAGCTGTCCGGGAGAAGTAGGGACGAAAAGGCACTGTAGCAGGGACTGTGGCAGGGGCAAGGACTGTGGCAGGGACTGTGGCAGGAGCAGGTGTGCCAGTGGTAGCAGCCCTGGGAGGCCCACCAATCCAGGTGCCATCCAGTCCAGATGCACTCGGAGTAATGCTCTCACCCCACCCACACACATGCATCAAGGTTTGGGTAACCAGCCAGAGGCACGTTGGGTTGACGAGATCGATAAAAGGAGCAAAGGAGGACGAGCGGAGGTTCAGGGACGGGAGGGACGGAGGAGGGGCTGGAGGGAGACGAAGGGGAGAGAGAGGAAGAGTAGTTGTTAGTGACTGGAGTGGAGGGGAGGAGAGGGAGGGTGGGGAGGCGGTGTGCTGTGTGTGCATGGAGAGGCTGAGGAGGTCAGTGTGAGTGTCGTAAGGCCACATGCTGTGCCGCACGTGTGCTCAAGAAGTCAGGGACAGGCGCGGCAAGGGCCTTCGGGGAAACAGTAAAATTGGAAACTCTAGGGAGAGTAATTCAATGCAAAGCGGATCCACGAGTTGAATCGTAGAAACAATGATTTGAGGTTATTTTGTCCGTGTAAATACGGTATGTGAGCATCTACATTTTTAACAAGATCAATATGTCAAGCATAACTTATCCGCGTGGAGGATAAAACTGAGAGTAGTTGGTGATGAGAGTAACACACACATTAGGAAGGCGCTCCATGAGAAAATTTGCTGTCGTCCTGTCCTTTACGCCAACCTTCTCGAGGCAGGGAAAGGTCTTCAGGTGCTTCATGCCCTGGATAGTCACACTCTCTGGCAGAGCGAGCCATGTCAGCTTTGGCAGAGGCGCAAGATGGACTACTCCATCGTCCCTCACATTCAGCGAGGTACTAATATCCAGAGCTTCAAGGCTCGTCAGCTTCCCCACGTGCACCATGCCAGCTGACGAGACAATGAAAGGACAAGGACTTTAAGGGAACCAAGACTCGTCAGATGAGCCAGCCCTTTATCTGATACCCGTGTATCCCTCAGCTCAAGCCGACGGAGCGCTGTCAGGTTGCTGATTCCCATAGCCACAGGATCATCATAATTCAGTGATCCGAGTTTCAGCTCCTCCAGCCCTGTCATAGTGTAGAGGTGCCTCAAAGCTGTTACATGGCTACACTGGAACATATGAAGGTCTTTTAGGGATGTCAAGTAAGGAAGGTGATGAAGTCCAAGTTCAGTTACTACATCGTTGTGGCTTAGCTCCAATGCCGTCGTGTTCGCATGAGCACGCATGATCATCACATCTCCAGGAGTGGGTCGATGCTGCGAAGTCACAAAAATAGCCTGAAAGCATCACAACACCCTGAATTTAGCCACGGAAAACAGACAAATGCAAAACACTAACCTTCAACAGGTCAACCTCTCACCTCCCAGATCTTCCTCATCTCGTCCTTCTGCAGCACCATAGTTTTTTCTGCCTGTGACGATTGTGCTATCAATGCAGTCACAAAACTTTCCACGTCCTTCTTTGTAACCCTTGTTTCATCCTGAGCATTTGCAGCAGTTGTTGACTGACATGAAGCCCGATACAACGCCTGAAATCATTATCGACACATCAGGGAAAAGTCAGAGCTAGAACAATCACTAGGCTAGATAAAACATATTTGGTTCCAATGATACATTAAATTTCAACTTAGAATCTCACCTCCCAAATCCTGTACGTCTCTTCCTTCTGATCCGAAAGCAATCCTGTACGTCTCTTCCTTCTAATCCTGCGAAAGTCGCGCCGTCAGTGCAGCCACCTCCTTCTCCTTCTCCTCCCTCGCAGCCCTCTCAGCTGCTAACTCATTCTTGAGCTCGCTTATGTTGTTGACGTTCTCCTCCCTCGTTTCTTTCAGAAGTTTCTCCAGACTTTCCAGTCTATCAATCAGCATTGGGCTCTCCGTGACTTCCAAAGAGTTTCTCTGTCGCTGTTCCGCCTCCAATTCCCGCCTTGCATCATCAAATCGAACGGCAATCTTTGTCCCTACACTCATAATCTCTTCCAGAAGCCTTGCTGTCGCCGTCGTCATTGTGAACTCGGCTCGCTTGCTGGCAATA
This sequence comes from Closterium sp. Naga37s-1, assembly GCA_947471745.1. Classification (NCBI taxonomy): domain Eukaryota; kingdom Viridiplantae; phylum Streptophyta; class Zygnematophyceae; order Desmidiales; family Closteriaceae; genus Closterium; species Closterium sp. Naga37s-1. The sequence goes on from CANJKZ010000197.1 coordinate 4,270,901, forward strand.
GGAAGAGCAGACGAGCTTAATGAGGAGAATGGTACGCAAAACGAAAACTTTCCACGAGGAAACTAGATTTCGACCGTACTTATTCTTTCTCGACGTTGGTGAAACTTTCCCCGAGAGAGGCGACCAAGCTGAGCATGCTTCTGCGAGAGCCAAAACAATTTGTATTTTCGCGATGTCTCGCCAAGTTCGTGATTTTCGCTCGTCGTTTGGCGTGAACAAGCCGTGGACAAGGCGTGGACAAGGCGTGAACGTGGCAGCGTGTTTCTCGCTACTCAAGTGAACATGTGCGTGGGACAAAGCCTTGTTATAATCGATGCATGTAGATCAATGCATGTTATAATCAAGTCAACATCTGAGTGGCACTACATAGATTGCACATTGAGACTGTATATCAAGGCTTTGATACAATCCATCCACAGATGCCTTGCGAGCAACCACCAATAATGTGAACATTGAGGAAATTTAGTTAGCAATTGATACACCTCAGAACAATACATTCTGGATCCACCTGAGCACAAAAAAGACACAACTAGCTGATACCGTAGAAGTGACTAGGCAGTGAATTCTGCAATTATATGCTGCTTCACCAACCACACCCGCGCAAACTTGTAATGCACAATCAACCCCCCCATCGCTCCCATCAGCAGTCTCTGCCGAACTGCTATCCAGAGGGCTGTAGGCTGCATGATCTTGAATCTTTTCTTGCTCCAGTATGATACCCCCCACCACCCCACTGCCTGCCACTCACTGCCCCAGCCGCCCCTATCCAGCTGCCCCCCACCAAGTGACCGATTGAAACAGTGTTGACATGAGGCAGCACGAACTCACATCACATCCCTTCCCTGATTCACCATTGCTCCCCACATTCCTCCATCCATCCCCCCATCCCTTCCCCCACCAGCACTAGGCCCCCCAGCTTCAGATATCCAGCCAAACCCCAGCAGAAAGCCTGAAAAGGGCATCAACGGTGGCTGGAGGGGCAAAGATCTCAAATCACATTCCCCCCCATGGCCCCTCCCATCCCATCCCATCACCCATCCCCCCATCACCAGTATCGCCACCCCCCCAGTTCAGCTATCCCCTCAACATCCCATCAACCCCTCCCACCCCTTCAACGGTGGCTGGAGGCAACCTGATCTCACATTCCCTCTTGCTTCACCATCCAACCTCCCATCTCTCCCATCGCCCCTCCCATACCCCCACTACCCGCACCACTCCCCCCAGCTTCAGCTATCCAGCCAGCCCCCAACAGAAGCCTGAAGATCATACCAGTGGTGGCTGGAGGGGGGAAAGTCTCACATCCCTTCCTGTTTCACCATCCCCCCTCCCATCCCCCCCCCCTTCCCCCCTCCCATCGCCCCTCCCATTCCCCCAGCAGCATTGTTGCCTCCAGCTTCAGCTATCCATCTAGCGCCCAGCAAGAGCCTGAAGATGGCATCAGTGGTGGCTGGAGGCAGGCGGAAGAGTCGGTGGACCGCTGCTCGTGAGATGGCCCCTCCTGAGAGGGCTGCTTGTTGCAAGATGACCTGATGGGATTGGTGGGAGGGGGAGGTGATAGGTGGAAAAAGACAGGGTGGGAGGGGGGGAAATGGTGCAAGGAGAAAGCCAGGGCTAGTGGAGACTTGAAGCAGGCCCTGAAACAAGCTCTAACAAGCTAACCTGGTTTGCCCCCCTGAGCCTACTGAATAAACTGGTCACTCACACACACACCTACAATACGAATCTCACCTGCTTGGAGAGGAAACAGTGTGCTGGCAGCAGTCGACTCCTGACGCCCGAATAGAGTTGACTTCAGAGTCGATTCAAAAGTCAGGTCGTGTGCTGGCAGCAGTCGACTCCTGACGCCCGAATAGAGTTGACTTCAGAGTCGATTCAAAAGTCAGGTCGTGTGCTGGCAGCAGTCGACTCCTGACGCCCGAATAGAGTTGACTTCAGAGTCGATTCAAAAGTCAGGTCGTGTGCTGGCAGCAGTCGACTCCTGACGCCCGAATAGAGTTGACTTCAGAGTCGATTCAAAAGTCAGGTCGTGTGCTGGCAGCAGTCGACTCCTGACGCCCGAATAGAGTTGACTTCAGAGTCGATTCAAAAGTCAGGTCGTGTGCTGGCAGCAGCCGACTCCTGACGCCCGAATAGAGTTGACTTCAGAGTCGATTCAAAAGTCAGGTCGTGTGCTGGCAGCAGTCGACTCCTGACGCCCGAATAGAGTTGTGAGGGCAAGCATCAAAGCTCGTCTCACCAAACCCACCTGCTTGCTGCTGATCTGTCCTGAGAAACTGGGAGAACCTCACCTGCTTGGCTCGGAGGTAGTGTGCTGGCAGCAGGCGCATGTGTGTGCACAGCTCACCCACTTGCATGCACACACACTAGGATACTTAGTCGCAGATAAAGCTAGTGGCCCGGCACACGGATCTCACCTGCTTGGCGCGGAGGTAGTGTGCTGGCAGCAGGCGCATGTGCGTGAACACAGGAGACGAACTTTGTCAGGAAAAACCATCCTGCAGCTCCTAAGCCACTCTACCAGTCTCACCTGCTTGGCCCAGAGGTAGTGTGCTGGCAGCAGGCGCATGTGTGTGCACAGCTCACGCTCCTGAGCGCATGGTAGTGTTTGGCGTTTTCCGTGCGGGTGGATGACGTTGTTTGTCATGATCCATAAGGGATGCACAACAGGAAGAACGGCAAGTGGACGCATGGGTTAGAGGGAGGAGAGAAGGGAGGTTGTGTGGAAGGGAAGAGGCTTGCTTCAATGCATGGACTGAAAAAGAAAGGAGGAGTCAACAGAAGAAAGATGAAACAATTTGGAGGCAGAGCGGAGCAGTCACAACAACACAGAGAGGCATGAAGGCAGCATGGAAAGGAGAATGGGAGGCATGTAGATGGTTAAAAGATACCCGACCTTGTGATCTCACCTTGGCAGATATCATCACAGCGCAATATGATTAGAGCGCAACCCGATTAGAGCGAAATAACATATTGGGAATGGACCTCTCACCTTGGGTGACAGCAGGTCGCATCCTGGGTGGGAGGAGATGTCAAGAGCTGCTGAAGCGCCTCCTGATGATGCTGTGCTGATGGCTGGTGGCGCAAGTGGCAAGGGAGGGAAGAGAGAGAGGGAAAAGTGGCAGATTGGAGAAGAAGAAGCGGGACACTGGAGCAGGGAAGACGGAGCATGTGGCGATGAGAAAATAAGATCTCTTGCTGATCGTGCTATGCCATTGGCTGTGAGTGCAATTGCAGCAGCAGCAACAGCAGCAGCAGCAGGGTTGTCCTTGTGGCACTGGCTGCGATACATGTGTTGGTGCTAGCTAGCTTTCACACACCTGTGACAGAGAGTGGGTACCACACCTGTGGCGGAGGGTGGAAGGCACGCGATGCCAGCAGCAGCATCAGCGGGGTTGTCCTTGTAGCACAGAGACACACATGTTCGTGTTAGCTAGCTTTCCCACACCTGTGGTGGAGAGATGGTAAACCCACCTGTGGCGGAGGGTGGAAGGCATGCAATAGCAGCAGCGGCAGCGGCAGGGTTGTCCTTGTAATGAGCCTGGATGAACCGACGACCCTCTGCCAGTGACTTGCACCCTGCTGCTCTGAGTTCCTGTCAGGGACGGGAGGGGCGGACGGAGAAGAACAGGCAACGCAGCAGCAGAAAGAACACCATCAGCAGAAGAAGCAACAGTGGCGGCAGCAGCCGCAGCAGCAGCAGCAGTGGGGTTGTAATGCGCCTGGATGAACCAACGACCCTCCGCCAGTGACTTGCACCCCGCTGCTCTTAACTCCGGGAAGGGGGGTGGATTGGAAGAGAATGGGTGGGGATGAAAGGGGACTGGAGAGAATGAAGGAAAGGAGAGGTGGGGAAGCGGAGCATTTCTCCTGTATTGGGGCATGTCAGAGGTGTTCTAACTGACAGCCCTCTGCCAGCGACTTGCACCCCGCTGCATTGAGTTCCTGTTGTCGGTGGGAGAGGATTAGAAGTGAGTACAATAGAAGCAGCAGGAGCGGCAGTATGGGAGGGTTATCCTTGTAGTGAGCCTAAATGAACCGACGGCCGGCCCTCAGCCAGCGAATTGGACCCAGCGAATCCCAAGGGCAATGAACCCTGCACACCGCACTCCCACCTCACCTGCAACACAGCTACCGTGTCCCGCAATCTTTGCGCCTGTGGCAATCTTTGCGCCTGTGGCAATCTTTGCGCCTGTGTCAAACTCTGCGCCTGTGGCAATCTTTGCGCCTGTGTCAAACTCTGCGCCTGTGGCAATCTTTGCGCCTGTGTCAAACTCTGCACCAGCCCCTCCCCTCATGCTCAAACAAAGTGCCCTCGTACTGAGAAACCCACACCCTCTCCGAGATGGCTCGAGGGGAACCAAAACCTTCACTACCCCCTCACCTGTAGCACGGCCACTCTGTCTCTAAGCCTCTGCGCTTGGGTCAAGCTCTGCACCAGCCCCTCGTGCTCTTCTGCACTGAGAAACCGAGCAAACACGCGGCACCGCAGAAACATCTCCCTCTCCTCCTTCGACCTTCTCCTCTCCCCGTCGCCTCCTCGCTTCCCTCCGCGTTTCCCTCCTCCTTCCCCCTTCTCCACCCCACCATCTCCCCCCTCTGCCCCCATCTCCCCCACAGCTTCCCCTTCCCTTTCCCCTCCCCTGTTCCCCCCCTCCGCCCCCTCCTCTCTCTTGCTTTCATCCGCCCTGTCCCTGTCCCTGTTCCTTCTGCTGCTGGTTTCGGGTCGAATCGTCCCATCCACTCTTCTCGGGTCCAGCAACCCACGTTCCAAAATAAAGGCCTTGCGCCGGGACCGCTCTTCCAGCCTGAAGGGGAGAGGGTGGGGGGAAAGGTGAAATTGGAGGAGGGGGAAGGGTTGTAGTGGAATTGTACTGTGTGAGAGACAACTCTTTTTGGGTCTAGAAGGCCACGCTCCAGGATGAAGGCCACGCTCCAGGATGAAGGCCTTGCGCCGTGACCGCTCTTCCAGCCTGGAAGGGGAGAGGGTGGGGGGAGTGGGGAGAGCCTGGAGCACATAAGGGGGGAAGGAAGAAGCTTCGTAGGTGATTGGTCCTCTTGGGTCCAGCAACCCACGCTCCAGAATGAAGGCCTTGCGCTGCTGAGACCGTTCTTCCAGCCTGAAGGGGAGAGGGAAGCGAGTGAGGAGAGGTTTGGAGGGAAGCGATTGTGCATCTTCTAGCCTAGCATTACACCTTGCTCCGTCCACTCTTCTCGGGTCTAGAAGGCCACGTTCCAGGATGAAGGACTTGCGCCGTGACCGCTCTTCCAGCCTGAAGCAGAAAGGGAGAAGGCGGCGGGAAGAGGGGAAGGGATAAGATGTTGGTAAGTGAGTGAAGGCGGTTCCTCTAACATTGCATTCCACTCTGTTCCATCCACTCTTCTCGGGTCAAGCAAACCCTGCTCCCCGATACAGGCCTTGCGCGGGGACCGCTCCTCCAGCCTGAAGCGGAGGAGAGGGGGGAAATACTTTGTCAGTGCCTCTCAAAACACATTTTTGAACAGACTCAAAAATGAAGCATCTTAATCTTCATCTGCCTGTCAACGCTCGAGTCCGACTCCTTCAACTCCAGCTCTGTCCACCACGGTGCCTCTCGTGTCCCTTGAGTCGACTAAGAATATAACCACATGTACCTGGATTGAATTCCTATCAATCAGTACAAACCGCACACACCTGGAGTAGTAAAGATGCAGCATCTTGATCTTGCGTTGTCTGTCGACGCTGGAGTCCGACTCCTTCAACTCCAGCTCTGCCTGCGGTGCCTCCAACCACATGCACTTTACGACACTGTTGCACACTGTAGCATCTACTATACAAACCACACGCACCGTGAGTAGTAGATGTGAAGCATCTTGACCTTGGCTGCCTATCCACGATCCAATCCGACTCCTTGAACTCCAGTTCTGCCAGCGGTGCCTCTGCCTGTTGAGATGACTCATCATAATGCAAGCCACACGCACCTGGAGTAGTATATGTGAAGCATCTTGATCTTGAGCTGTCTGTCCACGCTCGAGTCCGACTCTTTGAATTCCAGCTCAGCCAGCGGAGCCTCTGCCTCGTTGTCGTATTCCGGGTCAAACTCGTTGCGCTTCGTGTTGTACCCGCTCGTGATTGGTGTTGCTGCATCGTCTGTCTTGGTGCCTGGTTCGGGTCTGTGGTGGCGGGTGAGAGCCAACACAGGAGGAGAGAGAGACAAAGGGGATGCCTTTTGAGTTGATTCAAGAGCCGAGGTGGCTTGTGAGTTAATGCAGAAGCCGGTTTGCTACTGGCTCTGTCAGTGGTGCCTCTGCCTCGCTGTCACACTCCGGGTCAAACTCATTGCGCTTCGTGTTGTACCCGCTTGTGATTGGTGCTGCTGCGTCGTCTGTCTTGGTGCCAGGCTCTGGCCTGTAGAGGAGGAAATGAGGGCCGACACGACATGGAGGAGAGAGAAACAAAGGGGAGACCTTTCGAATTGATTCAAAAGCCAAGGTGACTTGTGAGTCAACGGAGAAGCCAATCGCTACTGACTGGGCTCTGCCAATGGTGCCTCGCCTCTGCCTCGCTGTCACACCCGGGGTCAAACTCGTTGCGCTTCGTGTTGTACCCGCTTGTTATCGGTGCCGCAGCATCGTCCGCCTTGCTTCCAGGCTCTGGCCTGTAGAGGAGCGGAGGAGGGGGAGGACGGGAAAGATGAGAGGCATACAGCGGAGCCTCTGCCTCGTTGTCATACTCGGGGTCAAACTCGTTGCGCTTTGAGTTGTACCTGCTTGTTATCGGCGCTGTGGCATCGTCATCCGTCTTTGTCTCAGACCTGTGTTGTCGGAGGACGGGGAGAGGAGGGGAGGAGGGGAGGAGGGAGGGGGAGGAGGGGAGGAGGGG